>JAFJHL010000564.1:2097472-2121471 GCA_019425775.1 Rafetus swinhoei | reverse complement strand
GAACTCTGCCCGGATACGTGAGCGGATGCAGGAACGGAAATAGGCCCCACAGTCGCAGGCCCCTCCTCGGCCAACCTCTGCTCCTGGTCTTATAAATTACCATCTTGGCGATAGCCAGGAGGAGGTTGACCAGGAGGTCCCGCGACTTTGTGGGGCCTCGGATGGGGTGTGTGCATAAATTAACAAGTGGGGGAGAAGTGCAGCCAGAACCTCAACAAAAGGTTCTGGAGGAGCCGAAGAGGGGTTGTAACCTGGCGCACTCAATGTAGATGTGCGCCAGGGTCTCCTCACGCCACAGAAGAGGCACGTGTCGGGGTGGGGTGAACTGCGCTGGCACACGCCCGTGCTCACAGCTCCGTGCAGGATTCTCCAGCAGATGTCCCCGGTGGGCCGTGGAACCAAGGTCGAATAGAGGCTGGCCCACCGGGGCTCCCCACCCTCCATTGGTGGTAGGAGGTCCCGCCACTTGGTGTCTGGGCGGGACACAAGGGTGGGGAAGTGGAGCGTGTGAAGCACGAGCGTGTACAGGTGACTCTTTGGCGCGTTCGGAAGGGGACCGGCTGCAACGCTGCAGCCGGCCCGGGTGACGCAGGGGAGGCGGTCGGGAGGTACGCTGGGCTTAGGGCCGACGGATAGATCGGGCGGCCGGGGTGAGGGGCGGGCGGGTTCACCTCTCTCGCAGGACCTTGTCGAGGTAAACCCGAGCGGTGGGCGGCAAAGCGCCCTTCACCTCCTGAAGCACGCGCCGGGAGTACGAGGGGTGGAGAGCCCCATGCGCTGGGCGAGCGCCGCGATCCACCCAGTCTCCCGGTCGTAGTCCAGGAGATCTCCGATCCTTGTGACTTCTGCCAGGACCAGCCTCTGGCGCATCGAGGGGGACTCCGCCGCCTGCACACGAGATGGGGATTGTGTAGCAGGGGCTCGCGAGGAGGTCTGCCCCACGGTGGCTCCCAAGGGCCTGGTCGCCTCTAGTAGCTTCCAGGCCCGGAGGAGGTCCTGGTAGAAGGCCGGCAGCTCGGAGAGGTCTCGCGGAAGACCTCTCAAATAAAGGAGCTGCCGGTCATATCGGAGCCCTCGGAAGCGGCGATGAAAGTGTGCGCCAGCGTGCTCCACGCCGGACTACCTGCATCAAATAGGAGCCTCTGCAGGGCCTGGAGGCGGAGGACACGAACCCGCGCGCGCAAACACGCCAGGCCCTGCCCTCCTCCTCCAGGGGAAGATGGAGAACCCCTGCAGAGACCCAATGCAGTCCTGGCCAGAAGAACCGCAGTAGCAGCTGCTGGATCTGATCCAGGAAACCCGGGGACCAGGGTGCTGAGACGGTGCCAGAGCATGGACAGGACTAGTTGGTTAAGCACCAGTACCCTCCCACGCAGGGAGAGGCACCGAGCAGTCCTGTCCATCTCCGCAATCGCTCAGCCACCCTGGACTCTAAACCTGCCAGTTCTCCGGCGAAGAGGGATGCGTGGCAGAGAGAAAACGCCGAGATAGAGCAGCGGACCCGCGCTCCACCTGATGGCCTGAAGCGCGGGCGGGAGGAGCTCGCCTGCCACCCGGCCCCTACCACCAGGCCAGAGCTCTTGACCCAGTTGACCCGGGCGGAGAGGCGCCGAGTAGACAAGCGCAGGCCTCCACCGCTCCAGGTCTCCCGGGTCCTGGACCACGAGGAGCACGTCGTCGGCGTGCGCCCGACAGGACCAGCCGCATCTCCGGCTCACGGGCACCAACCCCGTCAACCTCTTGCGAAGAAGGCGGAGGAAGGGCTCGATGGCCAGAGTATACAGCTGGCCCGACAGCGGGCAGCCTTGGCGTACTCCGCCCGAAGCTGACCGGTGCGGTCAGGGTCCAGTTGAGCTTGACCAAACACTCGCGAGCGTACAGCACCTGGAGAAAGCCCACAAAGCGGGGCCCGAGCGAAGGCCGCAGAGTGCCCAGGAGATACCCGTGGTCCATCCGGTCGAGCGCCTTCTCTGATCCAAGGACAGGAGGCGAGCGACAGACCGTCCCTACACCCTAGCTCTAGGAGATCCCGGACCAAGTAAAGGTTGTGAAGATGAGTACGGCCGGGATGGTGTAGGTCTGGTCTGGATGGACCACGTCCGCCAGCACGGACTTGAGTCTCAGGAGATGGCTTTATAGCGATTTTATAGTCCGTGCTGAGGCGAGGCGGGGCGCCAATTCCTCAGATCGCGGAGGTCCCCTTCTTGGGCAGCAAGGCAAGCACGGCTCGTCTGCACGATAAAGGAGGACCCGCTCTCCAGGGACTCGGCCCAGGCGCTAGCAAGGTCGGGCGAGGGCGTCCCAGAACTGCGGTAGAACTCCACGGTCAGCCCGTCCATGCCGGGGATTTATTGGTGGGCATGAGGCGGAGGCTTCGAGAACTTCGGCCAGGAGAGAGGCAGCTCTGGCGGTCCCGGTCGCCAGCGTGACCGTCGGGAGTTCGTTCCAGAGAACCCTGCGGGCGTCGGCGTCGGTCGGATCGGGAGAGAAGAGAAGGCGTAGAAAGCGCGAGCCCTCTCGCGCATCTCCACGGATCCGTGAGGGGTGCCGTCCTCCGCCAGAAGGCAGGCGATGTGCCTTTTAGCCCCCTCTTTTCTCCAGGGCATAGAAGAAGCGGGAGCCTCGATCCATCTCGAAGGAGATGGATGCGAGCGAACAAAGGCACCCGGGCTCGAAGGTCCTCGAGGGCCGGAGTTCTTCCGCTTCTCCCGATGCGCTCCGCGGAGGCGGATCCTCAGGGCTTGTGGCCAGCCGCCTCTCTAGCTCTAAAACCTCCCGTTCCAACTGCTCCATCGCGCATCCCTCCGCGGCTGGCCCCGGGTGTAGTCGGCAGAAGAGCAGCGTCGCCACCCACATCCCACCACCGCCGTGCGAGAAGGCGCACCGCCACCAGCGCCAGGCCAGCCAGAACTCCCGGAAGGGCGCTCGAAGCCCGTCCTCCAGCAGGCTGTTATTGAAATGCCAGTAGGCGGCCCGGCCTCTCCGAAGAAAGAGGCCTTCACGGCCACTAAATGGTGGTCGAGAATGGGGCGGCGGATGCTGGAGAGTGGGCCCGTGAGATGATGGCGAGACAGATAAATGCGGTCCAACCGGGAGTGGAAAGACCGGACGACCCACCACCTGGGCGTAGGTAAATACCGTTTCCTCGCCCAGGTGGAGGTCACGCCAGGCGTCCACCAGGGAGTGGTGGTCTATTATCTCCCTGAGGGCGTCCGCGGCGGCGGGCACTTCTCGGGCCCGTGCGGTCCCGGTCCTCGAGGGTGCAATTGAAGTCCCGCCCAGAACCAGGCACTCGCCGGGATCCAAAGAGCCGAGGAAGGCAGGCGCCCGCTGATAGAGCGAAGCCTCTCCGAGGCGGACGGCAGGCGTAGATGTTGACAAGATTTAGTGTCAGCCCCTCTATCGAACCGGAGATGCAGCAGGCGACCCTGCACGACCTCGGCGATTCCCAGCACCTCGGGCTGCAGGTTCGGGAGAACAGGGTAGCCACCCGGCTTGATGGGCGACAGGTGGCTGAAATAAACCCTGTCCCCCACTCCAGCCGCCAGCTAGCCTCGGCTTCGGGCTGCGTGGGTCTCCTGGAGGAATACGACAGAGTACCTCCCCTTCCGAAGGAAGGAGAGTACCTCACACCTACGGAGACCCGACCCGCAGCCCGGGTGTTTAGAGTGGTAAAGATGGCGGCGGCATCGAGAGGCTGGGAAGATTCTTGCCGGCAGGAGTGCCAACGACCCCATTGGGCCTCGCAGCAAACCGTGCCCGTGCCCAAGCGAGCAGGCGTCGCGGAAGCTACGGACCGCTGGTAAGCCGTGGCCTCCGCCGCCCGGTCCTTTACCCTCCCCAAGAGGGCCCTTACTATTTGTAGGATTAGATGAAAATCTCCCCAGCGCTGAAGGCGAGGCGACCTTGTTCTTGGAGCCACGGATGTCTTCCAAGAAAGCATCTCGCCCTTCAGCGCATCTGAGTCAGGACCTCAGGCCCTCGAATGCCTTGGGGCCCGACCCTCCCTGAGCCCGTGACCCATCGACACCGGGATGCGGGCGTCGAGGTTCCTGCTGGGAGGACAGTGGCGGAGGAGACCGGCCTCAGATGTGCTGGGAGCAGGAGAAAGCGAAAACCGCCTCCCGGGCCAGCGTCTGGAGAAGCGTGGCAACCCCAGGGGCGGCAGTAACAGAGTAAGGGGAGGAAAAGAGTTCAGGCAGGGGATCAGGAAAGGAGGAGGAGACGAGGAAGGGGAGTAGGGAAGAAGAGGTGAAGGATTGGGGAAAAGACAAGGACGGGGAGGAGGAAGAGGGGCGGAAGCTCAGTTGGGAGGTTGGAACAGGGAGCAGGAGAAGGAGGAGAGCAAGAAGCCTCAGCGGAGGAGGCATCGGGATGCGGTGCCGCCTCGCAGGGCAGAGAATCGGTGGCAGCGGTAGGGTAGTAATACTCTCCCCAGTGCTGGGCTCCAGTGCCACAGAGTGCAGCACCAGAGGCCTCAGCACCGGGGTGACGGTTGTTAGCAGGAGCTCCCTTCCGCTGAGAGCCTCAAGGGTTTCGGCGGCAGCGGCGAAGCGCTGCCGATGGCCGGGCAGATGGTCGCGCCCTGGGGCAACTCAGAGGCAGGGAGAAGGGATAGCAGCGTGTCAGAAGGGGAAGGAGAGGTCGGTTGTTGTCCCTCCAGGACCTGATGATCCCCCTCTGAGGCAGCCGGGGTTAGCCCCAAAGCCTCCACCTCCTGAGAGAGGAAGGCGAGCCCGCCGCCCGCCACCAGATGGTCATCTTTGTCGGTGGCGAGGTCAGCGGCCGCCCCCTCAACGGAGGTGGGAACAGTGGGAGCATCTTCCATGGACGCCCCCTCCTGCAGGGACCCGGGAGGAGGTGTTCACCTCTCCCGCAACCGCCGCGGTCACCTCAATCGCTTTGTGGTGCTGTGAATCGTTCGAGGATTCAGAGGGTGGGGCGGTTCAGCGTCCATCCCCATAGGTGCAGGAGGTTATCCTCCTCCTGAGTGGGCGGGGTGGAATGCCGAGCGCGCTTTCGGCGCCTCCCCATCATAGCTCCCATCCCTCGGAGGAAGGGCTGGGCCTGAATGGAGGAAGAGCCAGGGGACAAGGGCGGTGGTGGGAGGGCAAGGGTAGATGAGGGCTGGGCAGCAGGGGAAAGGATGCCTCCCCTGAGGTAGGTCCTGCCCGAGTCCCGTCACTGACCCGCCGCCCTCTCCTCCGCGGGCCCGGCCTTGCCGCTTTTGGCGGTGGCAGCAGCAGCACCCCGCGCTCGTCTGGGCCCTGCGGAACCCGGCGGGATTGGCGGCAGTCACGCGGTCGGAGGAGGCGACCCAGGGTCGGACCGTCAGGGCCACGGCGATGGTAGGGCGGTGCCCTCCCGAGCGTCGGGGTCCCGGGTGCCTCCAAACCGGGCCAGGGGACAGTCCCGCCGGACGTGCCCGTCGCCCGACAGAGAAAACACCGGGCCTCCCCATGGTGTAGTACACCCGGTGCGGGCCCCTTGATGGGGCACCAGAAATGACCCTTCGAGGCTTCTCCGCCCGTCCGCCCGGCAGTAGTTGGATTTGTACCTGCCGGCGAAAGGAAAGGGCGTGGCGGAGGGTAGGATCTTTGCAGCCCAGAGGAAGGGGACTCAGGACTGACAGAGGCCTCCCAGGGTGGAGAGGAAAGGCAGTAGGGCGGCATTGGGGAGGAAGGGAGGAGCGGAGGACAAAACCACCCGTCGCCCAGGTCCTCCAAAGGCTCGAGGCGTGGACTCCCCACCGCCAAACCCCTTTCCACCGCCTCCTGGGCGGCGGCCTCGGGCGCCAGGAAGAATACCACCCTCCCGAACATCCTGGGGCCGCCACCACGGCCGCGGGTCCCACCAGCGTGCCAGCGCCCGCGTGGGTCTCCACGTGGGGCGAGGCCGCCACCAGGAAGACAACGGACCCCGTGCCTCCTGGTCAAGGTGGGAAAGGGCCGCGGCCGCCGAGGATGGTATTCGGGAGGCGGCAGGGCGGCAGGTGGGGGTGGCGGCTACCTGGGCGTGCGCCCTGGGGCCCGGGACACCGTTGCCCCCAGAGCTGGTGGAAGGAACAGGGAGGCGGGAAGGAGGGGGCGCGGCCAGCAGATGGGTCGCGGCCGGGAGTGAGCCCTCGCCTCAGGAGGTTTTGCCTTCCGGGCGGGGCTCTTGCCCTTCTTGGTCCCCGGCCCTTCCTACCCTTCAGGGAAGTTCTTTAGAGGTGTCGGGAGGTGCCGCGGCAGAGGCGGTCGAGGCCCGGTGTCCCCGTCCATGTCCGCTCCTTTGCCGTAGTGACGGGGCCCGGCAGCCTCAGAGGGTTGTTGTTTTTAGGGGTGGGCGGGAGGGTCTGGCAGGGTGTCGCTGGACAACCCCTCCATTGTGGTCGTAGGTGGGAAGGAAAGACAAACAAACAAACAAACAAACAATTAGGGGAGGACCAAAAACCACCAGGAGAGGAACAAAGAGGAGAGGAGAGGAGGAAGGAGGTTCACCGCTCCCCACTAGGCTGGAAGTGGGGTGGAGGTGACAATTCAGACAGGGAAAAGGGAAGGAGTAAGGAATACAGCTCCCAGCACAGGACGATAAGAGCGGCTCCTCCGGCTGCACTGGGAATGTGAGAGGGTCAATTATTGAAAGACACGTGGGAAGTGAAACGGTGTTTGGGGAGGGTAACTAAAGAAGAATGGAAAGGCTCAGGCACCAAACGAGATGACAGAGGAGCATGGGCACATGGGTAGAGGAGAGGGAATACAGGCTGTGAGGAGGGCCTGCTCAAGAAAGCAGGGGGCAGCAAGACACTGCGGGGAGGAGGAAGCTAGTGTGCCCACGGGTGCCTGAGTGGCAGGCTCACTGCACCTGCTGCAGGACCCACCAGAGCAAGGGAGGGGCGGGAGGCGAGCAGTGGGGCCAAGGATGGAGATGGCCCCTGCAGCACCTGGGGCTGGAGAGGAGTAGCAACAGCAGCAGCAGCAATGCAGGGAGACAGCAGGGAGCAGAGGAACCACCCCCAGCACCCCACAAAAGCTGTGCCAGCTGTCACCTAGGGGCCCAGATGGCAGAGGCCCCCTTACAAACACTCACCCACCCCACAAACTTGTGGAGGAAGGAAAAAACCCCAGGAGCAGCTATAAAGCAGCCCCCTTACCTCTTCCACTCCAGAGGGCAGCAGCTGCAGGACGGTGAAGTCAGGCCTGCAGCAATGAAGAAAAGGGGCCAGGCAGTCCCCAAAAAGATGGAAAATGGGGTCCCGCTCCCCCACCAGGATGAGGGCAGCAAAGGCCCCTATCCACCCCCACACCCCAGCAGCTCCTGCAGCCAGCTGAGGGTGGGGGTGAGAAAAACTGCCTGCAAACAGAGCAGGCAGAGAGAAAGGGACCTGGCCCAGAATGTAGCCAGGGCCTGCCTGCCACAACCCAGTAGCCCCACACCCCTCCCAAAGAGGAGGGGAGGGGTGCAGGAGGAAAAAGCAGCAACAAGCCCAGACCAGCAGCCTTGTGCTCAGTGGAAGCGTGGTTCCTCTCTCCGCCTCAAAGTCAGGAGATACAGTCTAGGAGCTTGATGGAAGCCTATTGGAGTCGGGGAGGTGGGCGGGCGTTAGCCCGTCCACATCTAAGGACCTCCCCAGCCTATGGGGAGGGTCCACTGAGCCCAGGAAACCAAGTAATTACTTGGGACAAATAAAAGGAAAAACAAGGACAGGTGTGAGGTCAAAGGGCTAAAACAAAGGGAACCGGATGGGGACACCGAGCAGAGAACCCGGACAGCGCCCACTGCCTCTCGAAGGTCTCGAGAGAGCCAGCGGGCGCTGCCCAGTGGAACTCTGCCCGGATACGTGGCGGATGCAGGAGCGGAAATAGGCCCCACAGTCGCAGGCCCCTCCCCCAACCTCTGCTCCTGGTCTTATAAATTACCATCTTGGCGATAGCCAGGAGGAGGTTGACCAGGAGGTCCGCGACTTTGTGGGGCCTCGGATGGGGTGTGCATAAATTAACAAGTGGGGGGAAAAGTGCAGCCAGAACCTCAACAGGAGGTTCTGGAGGAGCCGAAAGAGGGGTTGTAACCTGGCGCACTCGATGTAGATGTGCGCCAGGGTCTCCCTCACGCCACAGAAGAGGCACGTGTCGGGGGTGGGGGTGAACCGCGCCAAGTACACGCCCGTGCTCACAGCTCCGTGCAGGATTCTCCAGCAGATGTCCCCGGTGGGCCGTGGAACCAAGGTCGAATAGAGGCTGGCCCACCGGGGGCTCCCCACCCTCCATTGGTGGTAGGAGGTCCCGCCACTTGGTGTCTGGGCGGGACACAAGGGTGGGGAAGTGGGCGTGTGAAGCACGGCGTGTACAGGTGACTCTTTGGCGCGGTTCGGAAGGGATCGGCTGCAGCGCGTGCAGCCGGCTCGGGTGACGAGGGGAGGCGGTCGGGGAGTGCAGCGGGGCTTAGGGCCGGCGGATGGTCGGGCGGGCCGGGGTGAGGCGGGCGGGGTTCACCTCTCGCAGGACCTTGTCGAGGTAAACCCGAGCGGTGGGCGGCGCGTCCTTCACCTCCTGAAGCACGCGCCGGGTCGTGGGGTGGAGAGCCCCATGCGCTGGGCGGCGCCCGCGAGATCCACCCAGTCTCCCGGTCGTAGTCCAGGAGATCTCCGATCCTTGTGACTTCTGCCAGGACCAGCCTCTGGCGCACCGAGGACTCCGCCGCCTGCACACGTAGATGGGGATTGTGTAGCAGGGGCTCGCGAGAGTCTGCCCCACGGTGGCTCCCAAGGGCCTGGTCGCCTCTAGTAGCTTCCAGGCCCGGAGGAGGTCCTGGTAGAAGGCCGGCAGCTCGGAGGTCTCGCGGAAGACCTCTCAAATAAAGGCTGCCGGTCATATCGGAGCCCTCGGAGGCGGCGAAGGAAAGTGTGCGCCAGCGTGCTCCACGCCGGACTACCTGCATCAAATAGGAGCCTCTGCAGGGCCTGGAGGCGGAGGACACGAACCAGCGTGCAAACACGTCAGGCCCTGCCCTCCCTCCTCCAGGGAAGATGGAGAACCCCTGCAGAGACCCAATGCAGTCCTGGCCAGAAGAACCGCAGTAGCAGCTGCTGGATCTGATCCAGGAAACCCGGCGGGACCAGGGTGCTGAGACGGTGCCAGAGCATGGACAGGACTAGTTGGTTAAGCACCAGTACCCTCCCACGCAGGGAGAGGCACCGGAGCAGTCCGTCCATCTCCGCAATCGCTCAGCCACCCTGGACTCTAAACCTTGCCAGTTCTCCGGCGAAGAGGATGCGTGGCAGAGAGAAAAACGCCGAGATAGAGCAGCGGACCCGCGCTCCACCTGATGGCCTGAAGCGCGGGCGGGAGGAGCTCGCCTGCCACCCGGCCCCTACCACCAGGCCAGAGCTCTTGACCCAGTTGACCGGGCGGAGAGGCGCCCGAGTAGACAACGGCAGGCCTCCACCGCTCCAGGTCTCGGGTCCTGGACCACGAGAGCACGTCGTCGGCGTCGCCCGACAGGACCAACCGCATCTCCGGCTCACGGGCACCAACCCGTCAACCTCTTGCGAAGAAGGCGGAGGAAGGGCTCGATGGCCAGAGTATACAGCTGGCCCGACAGCGGGCAGCCTTGGCGTACTCCCGCCCGAAGCTGACCGGTGCGGTCAGGGTCAGTTGAGCTTGACCAAACACTCCGCGAGCGTACAGCACCTGGAGAAAGCCCACAAAGCGGGGCCCGAAGCGAAGGCCGCAGAGTGCCCAGGAGATACCCGTGGTCCATCCTGTCGACGCCTTCTCCTGATCCAAGGACAGGAGGCGAGCGACAGAACCGTCCCTACACCTAGCTCTAGGAGATCCCGGACCAAGTAAAGGTTGTCGAAGATGAGTACGGCCGGGATGGTGTAGGTCTGGTCTGGATGGACCACGTCCGCCAGCTGCGGACTTGAGTCTCAGGAGATGGCTTTAGCAACGATTTTATAGTCCGTGCTGAGGAGGCGAGGCGGGGCCAATTCCTCAGATCGCGGAGGTCCCCCTTCTTGGGCAGCAAGGCAAGCACGGCTCGTCTGCCGCGATAAAGGGAGGACCCGCTCTCAGGGACTCGGCCCAGGCGCTAGCAAGGTCGGGCGAGGGCGTCCCAGAACAGCGGTAGAACTCCACGGTCAGCCCGTCCATGCCGAGGATTTATTGGTGGGCATGAGGCGGAGGGCTTCCGAGAACTCGGCCAGGGAGAGGCAGCTCTAGCCGGTCGGTCGCCAGCGCTGACCGTCGGGAGTTCGTTCCAGAGAACCCTGCGGGCGTCGGCGTCGGTCGGATCCGGGGAGAAGAGAGGCGTGAAAGCGCGAGCCCTCGCGCATCTCCACCGGATCCGTGAGGGGTGCCGTCCTCCGCCAGAAGGCAGGCGATGTGCCTTTTAGCCCCCTCTTTTCTCCAGGGCATAGAAGCGGGAGCCTCGATCCATCTCCCGAAGGAGATGGATACGAGAAACGAACAAAGGCACCCGGGCTCGAAGGTCCTCGAGGGCCGGAGTTCTTCCCGCTTCTCGATGCGCTCACGCGGAGGCGGATCCTCAGGGCTTGTGGCCAGCCGCCTCTCTAGCTCTAAAACCTCCCGTTCCAACTGCTCCATCGCGCATCCCTCCGCCGGCTGGCCCCGGGTGTAGTCCCGGCAGAAGAGCAGCGTCGCACCTTCCCCACATCCCACCACCGCCGTGCGAGAAAGCGCACCGCCACCAGCGCCAGGCCAGCCAGAACTCCCGGAAGGGCGCTCGAAGCCCACGTCCTCCAGCAGGCTGTTATTGAAATGCCAGTAGGCGGCCCGGCCTCTCCGAAGAAAGAGAGGCCTTCACGGCCACTAAATGGTGGTCGAGAATGGGGCGGCGGATGCTGGAGGAGTGGGCCCGTAAGAAGATGATGACGAGACAGATAAATGCGGTCCAACCGGGAGTGGAAAGACCGGCGACCCACCACCTGGGCGTAGGTAAATACCGTTTCCTCGCCCAGGTGGAGAGTCACGCCAGGCGTCCACCAGGGAGTGGTGGTCTATTATCTCCCTGAGGACGTCCGCGGCGGCGGGCACTTCTCGGGCCCGTGCGGTCCCGGTCCTCGAGGTGCAATTGAAGTCCCGCCCAGAACCAGGCACTCGCCGGGATCCAAAGAGCCGAGGAAGGCAGGCGCCCGCTGATAGAAGCGAAGCCTCTCCGAGACGGACGGCGGGCGTAGATGTTGACAAGATTTAGTGTCAGCCCCTCTATCCGAACCGGAGATGCAGCAGGCGACCCTGCGACCTCGGCGATTCCCAGCACCTCGGGCTGCAGGTTCGGGAGAACAGGGTAGCCACCCGGCTTGATGGGCCGACAGGTGGCTGAAATAAACCCTGTCCCCACTCCAGCCGCCAGCTAGCCTCGGCTTCGGGCTGCGTGGGTCTCCTGGAGGAATACGACAGAGTACCTCCTTCCGAAGGAAGGAGAGTACCTGACACCTACGGAGACCCGACCCGCAGCCCGGGTGTTTAGAGTGGTAAAGATGGCGGCGGCATCGAGAGGGCTGGGGAAGATTCTTGCCGGCAGGAGTGCCAACGACCCCCATTGGGCCTCGCAGCAAACCGTGCCCGTGCCCAAAGCGAGCAGGCGTCGCGGAAGCTCGGACCAGCTGGTAAGCCGTGGCCTCCGCCGCCCGGTCCCTTTACCCTCCCAAGAGGGCCCTTACTATTTGTAGGATTAGATGAAAATCTCCCCAGCGCTGAAGGGCGAGCGACCTTGTTCTTGGAGCCACGGATGTCTTCCAAGAAAGCACGCATCTCGCCTTCAGCGCATCTGGAGTCAGGACCTCAGGCCCTCGAATGCCTTGGGGCCCGACCCTCCCTGAGCCCCGTGACCCATCGACACCGGGATGCGGGCGTCCGAGGTTCCTGCTGGGAGGACAGTGGCGGAGGAGACCGGCCTCAGATGTGCTGGGAGCAGGAGAAAGCGAAAACCGCCTCCCGGGGCCAGCGTCTGGAGGAAAGCGTGGCAACCCCAGGGCGGCAGTAACAGAGTAAGGGGAGGAAAAGAGTTCAGGCAGGGGATCAGGAAAGGAGGAGACGAGGAAGGGAGTAGGGGAAGAAGAGGTGAAGGATTGGGGAAAAGACAAGGACGGGGAGGAGGAAGAGGCGGGAAGCTCAGTTGGGAGGGGTTGGAACAGGGAGCAGGAGAAGGAGGAGAGCAAGAAGCCTCAGCGGAGGAGGCATCGGGACGCGGTGCCGCCTCGCAGGGCAGAGAATCGGTGGCAGCGGTAGGGGTAGTAATACTCTCCCCAGTGCTGGGCTCCAGTGCCACAGAGAGTGCAGCACCAGAGGCCTCAGCACCGGGGTGACGGTTGTTAGCAGGAGCTCCCTTCCGCTGAGAGCCTCAAGGGTTTCGGCGGCGGCGGCGCTGCCGATGGCCGGGCAGATGGTCGCGCCCTGGGGCAACTCAGAGGCAGGGAGAAGGGATAGCAGCGAGTCGGAAGGGAAGGAGAGGTCGGTTGTTGTCCCTCCAGGACCTGATGATCCCCCTCTGAGGCAGCCGGGGTTAGCCCCAAAGCCTCCACCTCCTGAGAGAGGAAGGCGAGCCCGCCGCCCGCCACCAGATGGTCATCTTTGTCGGTGGCGAGGTCAGCGGCCGCCCCTCAGCGGAGGTGGGAACAGTGGGAGCATCTTCCATGGACGCCCCTCCTGCAGGGACCCGGGAGGAGGTGTTCACCTCTCCCGCAACCGCCGCGGTCACCTCAATCGCTTTGTGGTGCTGTGAATCGTTCGAGGATTCAGAGGGTGGGATGGTTCCAGCGTCCATCCCCATAGGTGCAGGAGGTTATCCTCCTCCTGAGTGGGCGGGGTGGAATGCCGAGTGCGCTTTCGGCGCCTCCCCATCATGGCTCCATCCCTCGGAGGAAGAGGGCTGGGCCTGAATGGAGGAAGAGCCAGGGGACAAGAGGCGGTGGTGGGAGGGCAAGGGTAGATGAGGGCTGGGCAGCAGGGAAAGGATGCCTCCCCTGAGGTAGGTCCTGCCCGAGTCCCGTCACTGACCCGCCGCCCTCTCCTCGCGGGCCCGGCCTTGCCGCTTTTGGCGGTGGCAGCAACAGCACCCGCTGCGCTCGTCTGGGCCCTGCGGAACCCGGCGGGATTGGCGGCAGTCACGGTCGGAGGAGGCGACCCAGGGTCCGGACCGTCAGGGCCACCGGCGATGGTAGGGCGGTGCCCTCCCGGGCGTCGGGGTCCCGGGTGCCTCCAAACCGGGCCGGGGACAGTCCCGGACGTGCCCGTCGCCCGACAGAGAAAACACCGGGCCTCCCCATGGTGTAGTACACGGTACCGGGCCCCTTGATGGGGCACCAGAAATGACCTTCGAGGGCTTCTCCGCCACGTCCGCCGGCAGTAGTTGGATTTGTACCTGCCGGCGAAAGGAAAGGGCGTGGCGGAGGGTAGGATCTTTGCAGCCCAGAGGAAGGGGACTCAGGACTGACAGAGGCCTCCCAGGGTGGAGAGGAAAGGCAGTAGGGCGGCATTGGGGAGGAAGGGAGGAGCGGAGGACAAAACCACCCGTGCGCCCAGGTCCTCCAAAGGCTCGAGGCGTGGACTCCCCACCGCCAAACCCCTTTCCACCGCCTCCTGGGCGGCGGCCTCGACGCCAGGAAGAATACCACCCTCCCGAACATCCTAGAGGCCGCCACCACGGCGCGGGTCCCCACGCGTGCCAACGCCCGCCCGCGTGGGTCTCCACGTGGGGCGAGGCCGCCACCAGGAGACAACGGACCCCGTGCCTCCTGGTCAAGGTGGGAAAGGGCGCGGCCGCCGGGGATGGTATTCGGAGGCGGCAGGAGGCGGCAGGTGGGGGTGGCGGCTACCTGGGCGTGCGCCCTGGGGCCCAGGACACCGTTGCCCCCAGAGCTGGTGGAAGGAACAGGGAGCGGGAAGGAGGGGGCGCGGCCAGCAGATGGGTCGCGGCCGGAGTGAGCCCTCGCCTCAGGAGGTTTTGCCTTCCGGGCGGGGCTCTTGCCCTTCTTGGTCCCCGGCCCTTCCTACCCTTCAGGAAGTTCTTTAGAGGTGTCGGGAGGTGCGCGGCAGAGGCGGTCGAGGCCCGGTGTCCCCGTCCATGTCCGCTCCTTTGCCGTGGTGGCCGGGGGCCCGGCAGCCTCAGAGGTTGTTGTTTTTAGGGGTGGGCGGGAGGGTCTGGCAGGGTGTCGCTGGACAACCCCTCCATTGTGGTCGTAGGTGGGAAGGAAAGACAAACAAACAAACAAACAAACAATTAGGGAGGACCAAAAACCACCAGGGGAGGAACAAAGAGGGAGAGGAGGAGGAAGGAGGTTCACGCTCCCCACTAGGCTGGAAGTGGGGTGGAGGTGACAATTCAGACAGGGAAAAGGGGAAGGAGTAAGGAATACAGCTCCCAGCACAGGACGATAAGAGCGGCTCCTCCGGCTGCACTGGGAATGTGAGAGGGTCAATTATTGAAAGACACGTGGGAAGTGAAACGGTGTTTGGGGAGGGTAACTAAAGAAGAATGGAAAGGCTCAGGCACCAAACGAGATGACAGAGGAGCATGGGCACATGGGTAGAGAGGGAATGCAGGCTGTGAGGAGGGGTCTGCTCAAGAAAGCAGGGGGCAGCAAGACACTGCGGGGAGGAAGCTAGTGTGCCCACGGGTGCCTGAGTGGCAGGCTCACTGCACCTGCTGCAGGACCCACCAGAGCAAGGGAGGGGCGGGGAGGCGAGCAGTGGGGCCAAGGATGGAGATGGCCCCTGCAGCACCTGGGGCTGGAGAGGAGTAGCAACAGCAGCAGCAGCAATGCAGGGAGACAGCAGGGAGCAGAGGAACCACCCCCAGCACCCCACAAAAGCTGTGCCAGCTGTCACCTAGGGGCCCAGATGGCAAGAGGCCCCTTACAAACACTCACTCACTTCCCCACAAACTTGTGGAGGAAGGAAAAAACCCCAGGAGCTGCTATAAAGCAGCCCCCTTACCTCTTCCACTCCAGAGGAGCAGCAGCTGCAGGAACGGTGAAGTCAGGCCTGCAGCAATGAAGAAAGGGCCAGGCAGTCCCAAAAAGATGGAAAATGGGGTCCCTCCCCCACCAGGATGAGGGCAGCAAAGGCCCCTATCCACCCCCACACCCCAGCAGCTCCTGCAGCCAGCTGAGGGGTGGGGGTGAGAAAAACTGCCTGCAAACAGAGCAGGCAGAGAGAAAAAGGGACCTGGCCCAGAATGTAGCCAGGGCCTGCCTGCCCACAACCCCAGTAGCCCCCACACCCCTCCCAAAAAGAGGAGGAGGAGTGCAGGGAGGAAAAAACAGAACAAGCCCAGACCAGCAGCCTGCTGTGCTCAGTGGAAGCGTGGTTCCTCTCTCCACCTCAAAGTCAGGAGATGCAGCCGGTCTAGGAGCTTGTTGGAAGGGAAAAGAGGCAGAGAGAGTCAGCAATCCTGGCTCAGTAGGGGCAGCTGAGACAGGGCGGCTGCAAATCAATTAAGGTCCAGGTGAAGCTGATTGGGGCTGCCACGAGGCCTCTTTTAAAAACCCTCCCTGTGGGTGGAGGGGGGAGAGTTGAGAAGGAGTTTGGAGTGTGGACAAGGAGTTTGGAGAGTGAAGGAGAGGTTTGGACTGTGGAGAAAGACAACTGATAAGGAGACCGGAGGAGCCAAGTAGAGCAGCAGCAGCAGCAGCAGCAGCAGCCCTGATAAAGGCTGCAGGGAGACCCCAAACACCAAAACAAGGCGAGTGAAACTTATACTGCGACTCCTAAATTGTGGGACAGTGGCCTGACCAGGGGCAAGGGGCCCAGGAGTGGGACTGACTCTGCCACAATGAATATAAGCAAACAATACAGGTATGCAGGGGCAAGATGAAAGGCAAAGGCACAAAACGAGTTCAAACTAGCTACAGACATAAAGGACAACAAGAAGACTTTCTATAAATATTTTAGAAGCAAAAGGAAGACCCAAGGACAGGGTAAGCCCATTGCTCAGTGAGGAGGAAGAAACAATAACAGGAAACTTGGAAATGGCAGAGATGCTTAATGACTTCTTTGTTTCAGTCATCACCAAGAAGTCTGAAGATGAAGCAATGCCTAACATAGTGAATGCTAATGGGAATGCGGTAGGTTTAGAAGATAAAATAAAAAAGAACAAGTTAAAATCACTTAGAAAAGTTAGATGTCTGCAAGTCACCAGGGCCTGATGAAAGGTATCCTAGAATACTCAAGGAGCTGATAAAGGAGGTATCTGAGCCTTTAGCTATCATCTTTGAAACATCATGGAAGACAGGAGAGATTCCAGAAGACTGGAAAAGGGTAAATCTAGTGCCCATCTATAAAAGGGAAATAAGAACAAACCAGGAAACTACAGACCAGTCAGTTTAACTTCTGTGCCAGGAAGATAATGGAGCAAGTAATTAAGAATTCATCTGCAAATATCTAGAAGAAAATAAGGTGACAGGTAACAGCCAGCATGGATTTGTAAAGAATAAATCATGTCAAACCAATCTGATAGCTTTCTTTGATCGGATAACAAGTCTTGTGGATAAGGGAGAAGCGGTGGATGTGGTATACCTAGATTTTAGTAAGGCGTTTGATACGGTCTCACATGATCTTCTTATCAATAAACTAGGCAAATACAACTTAGATGGGGCTACTGTAAGGTGGGTGCATAACTGGCTGGATAACCGTTTTCAGAGAGTAGTTATTAATGGCTCACAATCCTGCTGGAAGGGCATAACAAGTGGGGTTCTGCAGGGGTCTGTTTTGGGACCGGTTCTCTTCAATATCTTCATCAACGATTTAGATATTGCCATAGAGTACGCTTATTAAGTTTGCAGATGATACCAAGCTGGGAGGGTTGCAACGTGCTTTGGAGGATAGGATCATAATTCAAAATGATCTGGACAAACTGGAGAAATGGTCTGAGGTAAATAGGATGACATTTAATAAGGACAAATGCAAAGTACTCCACTTAGGAAGGAACAATCAGTTTCACACATACAGAATGGGAATTGACTGTCTAGGAAGGAGTCCTGCAGAAAGGGATCTAGCGTCACAGTGGACCACAAGCTAAATATGAGTCAACAGTGTGACGCTGTTGCACAAAAAGCAAACATGATTCTGGGATGCATTAACAGGAGTGTTGTGAACAAGACACGAGAAGTCATTCTTCTGCTCTGCTCTGCGCTGATTAGGCCTCAGTTGGAGTATTGTGTCCAGTTCTGGGCACCACATTTCAAGAAAGATGTGGAGAAATTGGAGAAGGTCCAGAGAAGAGCAAGAAGAATGATTAAGGGTCTAGAAAACATGACCTATGAAAGAAGACTGAAAGAATTGGGCTTGTTCAATTTGGAAAGGAAGAGACTGAGAGGGGACATGAAAGCGGTTTTCAGGTGTTTCTAAAAGGGTGTCACAAGGAGGAGGGAGAAAAATTGTTCTCCTTGGCCTCTGAGGATAGGACAAGAAGCAGTGGGCTTAAACTGCAGCAAGGGAGGTTTAGGTTGGACATTAGGAAAAACTTCCTAACTGTCAGGGAGGTTAAACACTGGAATAAATTGCCTAGGGAGGTTGTGGAATCTCCATCTCTGGAGATATTTAAGAGCAGGTTAGACAGACATCTATCAGGATGGTCTAGATGGTAGTGGGTCCTGCAATGAGGGCAGGACTGGACTCGATGACCTCTTGAGGTCCCTTCCAGTTCGTGTTCTGTGATTCTCCCAGGTGTCAACGTCAATGCCACACTTTACCGAGGTGTTCTTAAGAACATCCCTGTAGCGCTTCCTCTGCCCACCACGAGACCTTGTCCCGGTCCTCAGCTGAGCGTAGAAAATCTGTTTAGGCAAGTGTGTGTCAGGCATCCTGACCACGTGACCAGACCATTGCAGCTGCCTGTGTGCAACTATTGCCTCAATGCTGAGAGAGTCAGCCTCTGCGAGGACAATAACATTGGTCCGTTAGTCCTGCCACGTGATGCCCAATACTCTCCTCAGGTATCTTTGGTGGAATTTCTCCAGATCTTTAATATGTCGTCTATAGGGAGTCCAGGTTTCAGCTCCATACAGCAACGTTGGGATGACTATGGCATTGTAGACATCAGTCTTGGTCTGCATCTTGATGTCACGGTCATTGAAGACTCGCCTCCGTAAACATCCATAAGCTGCGCTGGGACTGGAGATTTGATGGCAGATTTCATCATAGATGTCAGCATTGCTGGACAGATAGCTTCCAAGATAAGGGAAGCTGTTGACATTCTCTAGCACTTGGCTGGTTCGGATAACGGTATGGAGGGTGTTGGCTGAAAGAGAACTTTGGTCTTTCATGAATTGAGGGTCAGTCCCAACCTGTGGTAGGCCATGGTGAAAACATCAACGATTGCTTGGAGCTCATCTTCTGAGGTGGCACTGACCTGGGCATTGTCAGCGTATTGGAGTTCTACCACTGATGTTATTGTGGTCTTGGTCTTGGCTCTGAAGCGGCCCAGATTGAAGAGGCTACCATCCATCCTGTAGGTTATTTCAACTCCGCCTGGGAGATCATCTCCAGTAATCTGGAGCATGGCTGCCAAAAAGCCCCTACACTATTTAATATCTATCACACACCCTTGTTTGACTCCAGTCCTTAGGTCAATTTGTGCAGTTGCGTTGCCATTGTTGAGTATCATGGCTTGCGTGTTGTCAAGTAAGAGATGTACAATACTGACAAATTTTGATGGACAGCCGAAGTGTCACAGGATCTTCCAGAGGGTCTCACAGTTGACCCTCAAATCAAAGAATGCCATATACAGAGGCTGACGTTGCTCCCCACACTTCTCTTGTATTAGGCGGGCAGAAAAGATCATATAGATCGTTCTTCGCCCTGGTCGGAAGCCACACTGTGACTCCAGAAGGACTTCTTCAGCCAGTGGAAAGAGATGGTTCAGAAGGACTCAGGTGAGAATTTTACCTGTGGTTGAGAGCAAGGAGATCCCTCGGTACTTTCTGCAGTCCGTCCTGTCACCCTTCTTAAAGATGGTCACTATGATGGTGTCTCTGAGCTCGCTGGATATGGTTTCCTCTCTCCATATCATCAGAACAAAGGAATATAGGCACAACAGCAGGGATGGTCCTCCCTCCTTGAATATCTCAGCAGGGATTCCGTCAGTGCCTGTTGCCTTGTTGTCTTTCACTTTGTTTGTGGCTGCTTGGATCTCGCAGTTGGAGGGTTCATGATCCATATCAACAAGGACAGGTAGACTGGTGATCACATTGAAAATGCTGTCGTCAACAGTTGCATCATGGTTGAACAGGTGGCTGAAGTGCTCTTGCCACTGGCTGTTGATGCCATCTTTGGTCTTAATAAGCGATGTCCCATCTGCTGATAGCAAAGGAGTGACGCCCTGTTTTTACGGCCCTAACAGCATTGAAGAACTCCAACTATTATTGGAATCGGCATAGGCCTTGTCGCGGAATAAACACGCAGTCTGATTTACAGATTCAGGTCAGGCAGAAGCGTTTATTTACTGTGGCCACAGGAGAGCACGCACCAGAGTGTCAGAAGCTCTGCTTTTACGTACTGGCCTAACAAAGGAAATCTCAAAGTTTATATACCTTTGTAATTCCGTGAGCACATAATGGAATTTAGCAGAAAACTAGAACCATATGTACTTAAGTGGTTACATCTGTTAGTTCTCGATGAGTACATTTTTCTTTTTGCAAACCTTGCAGTTTCTTTGTCTGTAACTTAGCTCGCTCAGAAAGCTCGCTTCTGACGCAGCACGCAGCACACATAGGCCCAGTCCTTTGACCAAACTTTCAAGCCTTGTATGGCCTGTGTCCACAGCCTGTATTTCCTTTGCTTTGTCTCTCCACCAGTTGTTTTTAAGGACGCTAATTCTTCATTAGACTTTGGCCTTGGCAAGCTTATAATCATGTTTCTTCTGCTGAGATGAGGAGTTGCTATTCCCAACTTGGAATGCTCTACGTTTAACATCAAATAGGTTCTGGATCTCCTTATCATTAGTATCAAACCAATCCTGGTTCCTTTGCTTGATGTATCCAAGGGTTTCACTACAGGTTTCAGGACAGTGGTTTTCAGAAAGGACCATGCCTGGAGACAATCCTCTGGTGGATCCTGGTTACATAGCTTGTTGCTAAGGCTTTGTTGGAAGACAATCCTAATCTCAGGATCT
This sequence comes from Rafetus swinhoei, assembly GCA_019425775.1. Taxonomy (NCBI): domain Eukaryota; kingdom Metazoa; phylum Chordata; order Testudines; family Trionychidae; genus Rafetus; species Rafetus swinhoei. Next base: position 2,101,356 of record JAFJHL010000564.1, on the reverse strand, counting down.
TTTAAACCCTCCGTGTTGATCTTCTTGTGGTGGTTTTTTTTTTTTTTTTTGAGGGTGTAAAACATGCCTTGGTGCTAGTTTGAGCGACATAATGGAACATATTAGTCCAGTCCAGCAGTCATCAGCGTTGATCATAGCTCAAGTAATGTGGACCTCAGCATAGTCCCAAGACCAGATGAGGACAGAATCAAGCAGGTGCCAGTGTCTCAATTGTGGCTGTTGCCAGAAGGACTTGAAACGGTTCTTCTGCTGGAACAGGGTGTTCGTTATAACAAGACTATGGTCAGCACAGAGTATAAGAAGGTGACCATTAGAGTTCATTTTTCCTGCACCTTCCCTCCCAATGACACTATTCCACAGGTGGTAGTCAGTACCTATTCTGGCATTGAAATCCCTGAGAAGTACAAGCTTGTCCTCTCTAAGGACACCTCTGAGGATGCTATCGAGGTATGTGTAGAAGCATTCCTTAGTATCTTCATTCGGCTTTATAAGGTGGGTGTAAGCACTGACTACTGTTGCGAACTGGTTGTTAGCCAGCCTAAGATGTGTCATTAGATGACACCAGTAGGGTGTTCACTGAGGCTACATATTAGGCTATTCTTAATAGCAAAGCCAACACCATGCATGAGGTGCTTGTCTTCGTGTTTACCTCTCCAAACAAAGGTATAGCCACCACCGCTTTCTTTAATCTGACCCTCATTGGCTGGTTGGGTCTCACTCAAAGCAGCAACGTCAACATTGAACCTCCTCAGCTCTCAGGCAATGAGAGCTGTTCAGCGCTCAAGACAGTCAGATTTGGAACCTGGAATGTCAGGGCACTGATGGACAGCGACAAGTCTAAGTGTAAATGTTTTTTTCTTCTTCTTGTTGCCCCTGCAACTGGAAAGGTGTTCTCCCTGGCTGCAGTTACCAGGCAGGTTGGGATGAGACAGACTATTTTTAGGGCATCTTTTCTAGCCCCTTCCCATTCGGGGTGAGCAGAGCGAATCCTAAATAGGGCTGCTCAGTCACAACTACAGCTGCCGGGGCAAACTTCTGCCTCATCCAAGTGTGCAACGACCATCTTGCAGCTGCCGCCTCCATGCCAGGTTGTGACTAGAGGCTTCCGGCCACACAAGCCTGCCCTCATTGTCACTCACTGATCGCCGAAGGACTTGAGTCATGAGTCATGAAAAAGAGGAGGAAGTAGAGGCGTTTATCCAAGGAAGAGAGTGTGCATGATAAGGTTTTACATGGAGACACTGTTGCACATCAGCGACTACACAATGCTTGACCAAGGCACAGCCTGGAACCAATGGCAAGGAGGGTGCTGGGGTGTTGGTGGAGGTAGTACCTTTGCAGCAACACTGCCACACCTGTCTTTCTCAGACGGTCAAGCTGCACTGGTCCGCGTACCATGCTCAACTCGTATGGTTGCCTCCTTGTAGCTGCTTGGACATGGTGGTGGGTGCATCTTACTTCCTGATCTTGGCTGATCAGCTGAATATCGTGTGGGTAGCCAGCCGAAGATTCTTTGGCGGGTGAGGGGAACATCCTTCCCCATCCTTGTATCAAGTAGCCAATGGCAGATCCCTTGTAGAGATGGTGGATGAGCTGTGACCCAGACAGCCAACAGCTTTGGGCAGATGAGCTGCTGGGTCCTGTGTTTCGAGACACGGCCTCCCAATCATCTTGGACCTCCTTGAGCATGTATGATTACCTGCCCTATGGACAGGTGGCATGTGTGCATTTGGTGCAAGGAGCTCCTGGCCCTCAGAGACCACGTCCGGGCTTTGGAGGCCAGGGTGGCTGAACTGGAGGAGCTAAGGGAGGCAGAGAGGTATGTTGATGAGGCTTTCCAGGACACTGTAGAATTGTCCCACCTCCAGTCAGACAGCCCCTGCTGTTAAGGAGGATGAAAGGCTCAGGGAAGGAGAGAAGTCAACGGGAGCAGAGGAAACCTTCCCATAGTTGGGACCCTCCTTCCAGATGTTGGAGTATCCTCTCGCACTGAGGTTACCTCTCTGGGGGAGGGAACTCCAGTCATTAGGAAAAGGCAGGTGTTAGTAATGGGAGATTTGATCATTAGAAATGTAGATAGCTGGGTTTGCGATGACCGGGAGAACCGTATGGTGACTTGCCTGCCTGGTGCGAAGGTTGCGGATCTCTCGAGACATGTGTAGTGCTGGGGAGGAGCCGGTTGTCGTGGTACATGTAGGTACCAATTACATAGGGAAGGGTAGGAGAGAGGTTCCGGAGGTCAAATTTAGGCTGCTAGGAAAGAGACTGAAATCCAGGACCTCTATGGTAGCATTCTCTGAAATGCTTCCAGTTCCGCGTGCAGGGCCAGGTAGGCAGGCAGAGCTTCAGAGTCTCAATGCGTGGATGAGACGATGGTGTAGAGAGGAGGGGTTTAGATTTATTAGGAACTGGGGAAACTTTTGGGAGAGGGGGAACCTATACAGGAAGAATGGGCTCCACCTAAACCAAAATGGAATCAGACTGCTGGCACTTAGTTTAAAAACTGCTTGTGACTGTACGGGGGAGGTTCTGAGAGTTACCTGCCCCCCCTGCCCCCGTACTGGCGAACCGTTCCAACCGTCCCCACCACCTCACTCGCAGTGCTGTCCTTAGCTCGTCACAATGCAATATCCTCACACTCCAGGGAGGAGAGGGGAGAGGGGGGCCCGGGCCCACCCAGTCTCACGGGCCCCAGCCCAAGGCCCTAAGGACTCGGACTCTCCAGAGTCCGGCCTGGCTGACGGGGCTTCCCACCGAAACTCGTCAGCCCACCAACCTTGTCAGGTTCTGCCCTGGGCTACTTCCTCTCTCTCTCTCTCTCTCTCTCTCTCTCCCCCTTTGTCCCATCTGGCCGTCCGCCCTAGGGGCCTACCCGGCCTCCGGTGGCCCGGCCGCTTGACCTCCGTCCTGGGATCCAGGCCCGCGTTGCCTCACGGGGCCCCTGCTGAGGGTGTGTTGTGGAATAAACACACGCTAGCTTTAGGGTTCGAGTCAGACAAAACCACTTTAATAACCCAGCTGGGGGGGGGTTGTTGCAGACGGCAGGGAGTCAGCCCTTACCGATACGAGACCCCCACCCTTTAAATTAAACAGTCTGATATATTTATACCTTTTGACAAGGGCACAGTGGAAATTTAGAGGGAAAAAGAGGAAGTAAGGCACTTTACCCTTAAATGGTAACATCTGCTTGACCTTTTAACCCATTGCAAGCAGTGCGGTTTTTTTACTTAATGGCATTGTGGTTTCTTGCTCAACTTGCTTAAAAGACTCGCTTCTGACGTAGGACGCATTGCGTACAATATCAGACTTTGGTCAAGCTTATTGAGGCCTACTCCCACATTCCCCCTTTGAGACTTTATAGTCTCACACTTTCATCAGTCCAAGAGTGCAGTAGACAAGCCACAGATGTCCTTCTCATGACTCTTCATCCGAAGATCAATCACTGAATAGACCGTGCTATCTCGTCATCTGCTTTTGCCTCTTAGGATTGTCCATTTAGCAGCATTAGGCTTTGTATTTCTTTGTCAATGTCTTCTTCTTTTTGCCGCATTTCCAGATACATAAGTTGAATTTGTCGTGACATCGTAGGGCTAAGTGCCTTTGCAGTGGTTGTACATAATTTGGTTATTAAAGCTTTAAACAGATGAATAACAACAATAACTACACAAAAAATTCCTACCCCCCATAATATCCATTGTAACAGTTTCTGTCCCCATGAGCTTATGTTGGCCGTGGCCCATTCCCATAATGACCAACTACGGAGGTTATTTACCTCTTGGGCGGTTTTTCTAATGCTCTTAATAATGCTGGTCAAGTTACCAGAATTGTTGGGAATATATGTACAGCAAGGTCCTCCTTTAATTAAGGCACATACGCCTCCTTGT
>JAFJHL010000564.1:1987427-2097372 GCA_019425775.1 Rafetus swinhoei | reverse complement strand
CACCTCCTCCCTTTTCCCCGCGTCTATCCTTCCTGAGTAAGCTGTACCCTTCTATACCAATATTCCAATCGTGTGTATTATCCCACCAAGTCTCTGTGATACCAATGATGTCATAGTTGTGTTTATTTATTAGCACTTCAAGTTCTTCCTGCTTATTACCCATACTTCTTGCATTTGTATATAGGCATCTAAGATACTGATTTGATCTTGTCTCCCAGTTCTGCCTTTCCCCTCCTTTTTATCTGCTATTATAGCCCACGCTCCCTCCCATTTCCAACTCATCTCCCAGGTCTCCATGCTCTTCACTTACCTGTGGGCTTTGGTCACCTGCCCCCGTCGAATCTAGTTTAAAGCCTCCTCACTAGTTTAGCCAGTATGTGTCCAAATATGATCTTCCCCTTCCTCGAAAGGTGAACCCCATCCCTGCTTAGCAGTCCTTCTTCAAATAGCATCCCATGGTCGAGGAAGCCAAAGCCCTCCTGGCGACGCCATCTTCACAGCCAGGCATTCACCTCCAGGGAGAGGCGGGTGAAGGATCAGGTAACCTAGAGGACCACTATCAAGAATGGTGACCAATGCTTTGAGGTCAAGCGATGTCTCCAAGAAGATCAGAGAGCCCAACGTAAGCAGCGTGCCCAGGCCCGTATTGGCGTTGATGGTGTTGGTACAGCTGGAGATAGAGATCTCATAGGCAGCCACTGCCAGAGAGTGTTCCTTGCCAGAATTGGCTTAATTTCTCATCTACACACTCATCAGTTATAGGCGTCCAAGGGGAAATCTTACTCTATTCGAGGGATTCCAGAGAGAGTGCTCGCGAGAGCGATACACGCTACATTGGGTGCAACAAACAGGGTAGCCCCCACTCTGCTGCTGGGCTTCTGCCTGCATTCTCTCCTACAGCTACCTAGGTTATTGAAAGGGTTTTTATTTAAATCAGGCAGTGCTGGTTTTAGTTTAGTTTAAAAGTTGTAAAGAATAGCAAGTGTATCTAGCCCCCTGGAAAGTCCCCCACAAAACTCCCTGTTAGCTGCTGCTGTTTGCTATCTCCTTGGTCACTTACAAGTTGGCTTTATGTAGTCATAGAATCATAGAATACTAGGACCGGAAGGGACCTTGAAAGGTCATAGAGTCCAGTCCCCTGCCCTCATGGCCGGACCAAAGACTGTCTAGACCATCCCTGATAGATGTCTGTCTAACCTGCTCTTAAATATCTCCAGAGATGGAGATTCCACAACCTCCCTGGGCAATTTATTCCAGTGTTTAACTACCCTGACAGTTAGGAACTTTTTCCTAATGTCCAACCTAAACCTCCCTTGCTGCAGTTTAAGCCCATTGCTTCTTGTTCTATCCTCAGAGGCCAAGATGAACAAGTTTTCTCCCTCCTCCTTATGACACCCTTTTAGATATCTGAAAACTGCTATCATGTCCCCCCTCAGTCTTCTCTTTTCTAAACTAAACAAACCCAATTCTTAGTCCTGGCCTTCTTAATAGCCCCACCCCCTGGTTAAGGCTTGACTAATGAACAGAGGGTTCTAGATTTCAAATCCTCATTAAGAAGCTCACAGCTTCCAACTGCCAGCCACAGCACACGGGCTTTCAAACGAACAGCTCAGCGCATGGATCTCCAGACAAACACAAGCTCAGCACACAGTTTGTTTCAGGCAACCAGCAAGTAACCCCCAAACACAAACACACACACACATACTACAGGCAGCCACTTACCCCAAGGGTCCCGTAATCACTCTTCCTTCACCTGGAGAGCTCCCTCACAAAACTCCTTTGTTAGCTGCTCCTAAACACCCAAATGCCCTGTAATGGTCCAGAAACCATGTGACTAATAAAATGCATCTCAAATGTGTTTTTTTTTTTTTTAACTCCCATGGTTTTTTAAGCCAGTGTCATTATTTTGGGGGCATAACTCATGATTTTTGAATCACAGAAGCTTAGAGTTGGCAATACTTTTAAAAACTCCTTCTCTGTGCTGCTGTGGTTAACCCCACAAATTACTAAAGCAGGGAGAATTATAATAATCTAATTTATTGTTCCCCTTTTTGGTACTTCATTCAGCTTGGCTGGAGGAAGGAGATTGGTGCCTTTGTTTGTGCAGCCAGGTTCACATTTTGGTTCTCACCCACTGTTGTGGTTGGGTTGTCAGCACACCAGGGAAATAGCTGAACCCAAAGATATAAACCAGTTTGGTTTCAAATGAGATTTTTTAAAAATAATGTTATATTTCAGTTCCTAGGTGTAAAAAGCTGGGGGTGGCAGGGAAAATAAAATATAAACTTCTTTAAATGGACTGCTAAGTGCAACAAAAATAAGTCGAGTCACAAGATTGCAGGCTGGGAATGTGCTGCTTTTCCTAAAAGCTCGTGCATTAGGGTTTCAGCCAGCCAGCTGCTGGGGTCAGGAATGGATTCACAATGTATTCTGCAATGTATTCTGAGATATTTTTGGGGAAGGGGTGTTTATCTCCCTTTTCAGAAGCATCAGGGATGGTGCTGGCTGGAGATGAGACAACAGATAGGGAGGGCCAGGGCTCTGAGGTGGCACTGAGTTCTCCCTTTCTCAGGTGCTTGGCTGGCTGGGTCTTGTTCACACACTCAGGCTACATCTAGACTACAAGCCTCTTTCGAAAAAGAGCGTCTAGACTGCAACCACTTCTTTTGAAAAAGCAAGCTGCTTTTTTAAAAGAGAGCACTCAGGCAGTCTGGATGCTCTCTTTTGAAAAAGCCCTGTTTGCATGCATGAAGAACTCCTTTTTTTGAAAGAGCACTTTTGACAAAAGGCGTTATTCCTCGTAAAATGAGGTTTAGCGAGGTCAAAAAAGCTGCCACGTTCTTTCGATTTACTTTCGAAAGAACGCGGAGTCAGTCTAGATGCAGGGGAAGTTTTTTCAACAAAAGGCCACTTTTTTCGAAAAAACCCTGTAGTCTAGACACACCCTCAGGGTGTGTCTAGACTACAGGGTTTTGTCGACAAAAGTGGACTTTTGTTGACAAAACTATACCTGCTTCTACACTGCCACTAAGTTCTGTCGACATAACGTCGACAGAAGTCGGCAGTTTTGTCGACGGCTGTAAACCTCATTCTACAAGGACTAATGCCTTTTGTCAACAGAGTTCTGTCGACAGAAGGCGTTATTGCATCTACACTGTCCTTTGCATCTACACTGTCATGTCGACAAAGCGGCTTACTTTGTTGACAGAACTGGATGTAGTCTAGACCCGTGGTCACCAACCCGTCGATCGCAATCGACTGGTCGATCGCGAGGCCTCGACCAGTCGATCGCGAGGCGTTCGGGCACCCCCAACCCCCATTTTCCCCCCACCCCCGAGAAGCCCCACTACTTACCTCTAGTGTAGTGCCGGCTTCCTGCGGGGTGGACGGAAGTCCTGTCTGAAGCCCGCGTCACTTCCGTGGGTTCCGGAAGTGCGCGGGCTGCTCCCCTTCCACAGCTCTGTTGCGTGCTGGGGGAGGGGGCATTGGCCCTGAAGGAGGAGTGCGGCGGCTTCCCTGCGCCGCCGGCGCCGGAGGGGTGAGTTGAGCGCAGGAGTTTCACTGCGCTGCAGGAGTGGGGGGTCAGCCCCGGGGTTTGGCCGCGCTGCGGGAGGGGAGGGGGTTGGGCCGGGCCGGGCTGCGCCACGCCGCGCCGTGCCGCACCGCACCGCGCCGCAGGAGCGGGGTTTGGCCCCAAGGCAGGCGCCTGTGAGGGTTGGCTGCGGGAGTGGAGTGGGGGGGTTGGCCGGGCTGGGCCGCACCATGGGAGGGGGCTTTGGCCCCGGGGCAGGCGCCCACAGGGCTTGGCCATGCTGCAGGAGGGGGTTGGCCGTGCTGCGCCGCGGGAGAGGGGGTTTGGCCCCGGAGCAGGCACGTGCCGGGGTTTGGCCCCGCTGTGGGGGGGGTAGTCGGGCCCGGAGGAGGCATGTGCTGGCTTCCCTCTGGGCGGGGAGAATCCTGGGAGGAGGCAGATGCAGGGGACTCTCTGCTGCCACTGGCACCCCGCCCCTGTCCGCACTCCCCGCTCCCAGACCCCACGCCCCTGTCCCCAGCTACAGAACTCTGTCCCCATTCCCGTCCCTACTCCCTGAACTCTGTCCCCACTGGCACCCTGTCCCCTGCTGCAGAACCCCGTCCTTTGCCCTCCCAGCACCCTGTTCCCTCTCCCCTGCCTCCAGCCGCAGAACTCTGTCCCCACAAAATGTATAATTATAAATGCTTCATTTTAGATTTAAATAGCATGAATAAAAAACAGACCATTTATTTCATAACTATAAACACGTGATTTTAATTTTATATATCGCATAATTTAAAAATAAACTGTTTATCAGAGTGTGTAAGTAAGGGCTGGGGATAGCAAGTGATGGACAGGAGGAGAATAGAGAGGGCGGGGCTTCAAGGAAGGGGCGGGGCGGTAGATCTTCGCCTGTTCTGAGATTTAAAAAGTGATCTTCGGTGTAAAAAGGTTGGAGACCACTGGTCTAGATGCTCTTTGTCAACAGAAGCTTTGTCGACAGTATCTGTCGACAAAACTTCTGTCAACAAAAGCCTGTAGTCTAGACGTACCCTCAGGGTCTAATTGAGCGCCATGTGTGAGATTGACAAGGAATTTCCCCCCAGATCAGATTGGCAGGAAGCTTGGGGTTTTTGCCTTCCTCTGAAGCATGTGGGTGCAGTCACTTGCCAGGGGACATCTCACATAATCATTTCCCTGCCATTGTAGGGGCCCCAGGCACTGGTTTGCTTCACTCCCTCCTGTTCACTGCCTGTGGCACATAACCATCAAGTCCCCTGTAGGCTGTGATACTTTAGTCTCCTTTTGGTTGCTGGGTTTAGTGAGCGAGTGCTGGGTGGGGCTGGTGGTCAGTGTGTGAAGTATGGGAGGTCGCACCTCTGGCCTTAAACTCTGTGATTCTATGCTTCACTTCATTGTATCAAAACAGACTGGGGGGGAGTGGGGGATTCCCTCTGAGTAAAATATGAAGTCAGGGAGGGGTGGAGCATGAGTCCAACCCACACTGAGCAGCCTAATTAACCCTTTGGTGAACACTTTACTACATAAATATTTGCCCACATGAGTTGGCAACATGTCATTGCACTGTCAAGCAAAATTATCTGGCCAGCACGCTTTTCTGTACTGTTTTCATCCCAAGTTCCACCCACCATTGGACTAATCAGGAGGGTTCTTTGCATCAGGCACAGGGGTGGCCTGACTGTGTCACAAGGGAGGTCACACTCACTCAGAGGATTTCAAATCCAATATGTTGGCCTCAGGGTGCCTCCCATGCTGGTGCCCAGAACACCCTCATGGAGCTTGCACAGGCCCTGGGTCTGCAGTCCATCCTTGTTCAGCAGTGTGCCTCACTCAAGTCCCTCTGACTTCAGTGCAACTACAGGTGTGCTTAAACTGAGCACATGCTTAAGAGCTTTGCTACACCAGGCCTCCCAGGGTGGCAGGAGGCCTCAACAAGCTTGGAGTCACATATTGCTGGAGTGGCTCTGCACACTCAGGGTACGTCTACACTACAAAGTTAATTCAAAATAACAGCCGTTATTTCGAATTAACTTTAATAGCATCTACACAGGCAAACCGCTATTTTGAAATAGTGGAGCCCTTATTTCAATTTGGTAAACCTCATTCTACGAGGAGTAATGCCAAATTCGAAATATTTCAATTAAGTGCTGTGTAGACACTTAATTCGAAATAGGGGGCCTCCAGCCCTTCCCAGGGAGCCCTGGTGGCCACTCTGGGCACAACCAGGAAAACTTACTCTCCTCTCCCCAGCCCCAGAGCCATTAAAGGGGTAGACCCTGGCCACAGTGCCTGTGCCAGCTCCAAGCCTGCCAGCCCAGAGCCAGCAGTGGCCACCGGGGCCCCTGACCCAGTGGCCCCAAAACATGAGCCAGCAAGCCACTGGCAGCCAGCCCTCCACTGCTCCCCAGGAGCAGTCTGCCAGCTCCCAGGAGCCTGACAGGGGCTGGAGAAGGCGGGCGCCTTCCTGGTCCAGGGTGGAGATCATGGACCTTATTCAGGTTTGGGGGGGATGCCCCCAGCTTCCATGATCTCCGCACTAGACGGAGGAATGCGGCCGTCTATGGCAGGATAGCTGCCAGCCTGGCCACCAAAGGCCACATGCGAACCCAGGAGCAGGTTAGCATGAAAGTCAGGTTGGTCTGGCGAGAGCCCCAACCCTGAGCCCTGAGCTTCCCCTCCCCCTTCTTCCCCTTGCTTCCCCCTTCCAGCTCCCTCCTCCCAGGTTTCCCCCTCCCCTCTTCCACCCTCTCTCTTCCCCTCTCCCAGTCTCCCCAGAGGTTCATCCCCAGTTTAGTTCAATAAACCCAGTTTCTATTTTTGAACATACATGTCTTTTATTTGACATCAGGAAGGGGGGCTAGGGAGGGGTAAGTGGAAGGACGTGAGGGAGGAATGGGGCACGAGCCCCCAGTGGGGAGGACCGGGGAGGCTCTGAGGGCTCCTCGGGGTGGACGCTCTCCCTCAGGGCCTCCTGGATCCTGACAGCCCCCGATGGACCCCCCGGATGGCAGCCTGCAGCAACGACCCCATGAGACGCACTGGCATGCCCAGGGGCAGCTCTGGCTCCATGTGGCCGAGTGCTGTGGTGTCCCGAGTGCGGGCACTCAGGGCACTCCAAGACAGGACTGCTTTGCTGTCCCTCATCGAGGTAGACAAGCAAGCGGGGAACCCTGAGAACTGTCTGTCCGGGGTGGGGGTAGGGTCCCTTTAAGCACGGAGCTCAGTTAGCCTCAGGCAGCAGCCCCACACACTAAGTCTAACCTGATGCCCTGCGCACTGGTTCCGGCCAGCCTTAACCGGTTCAGGGTCCACTCAGTGTGGACGTGCTATTTCGAAATAGCAAAATGCTATTTCGAAATAGTTTTTGTGTGTAGATGTGTTATTTCGAATTAGCTTAATTTGAATTAACTATTTCGAATTAAGTTAATTTGAAATAGCACTGTAGTGTAGACATGCCCTCATAGTTCTGGGAGAGGTGCTGGGACTTCCCAGGACATACAGACACGGGGGAGGCAGCTTGATAAGTGGGGTGCACATGCAGGGCTGATGCATAATGGTGAAAACCACTGCTGTGTGGCGGCAACTCGGCTGTGTCTGTTTGAACTGGGCCATATGAATATCATACAGTGGTTACAATAGCACGGGTATAAGGTGAGCAGGGATTTAGGTGCTGAAATAGATTCCCACGGGAGATAAGTAGGAGCCTTGGAGACTAAATTATTTAAAATGAAGCTGAACAAAGCACTGGAGACAACGTCGTCCCCACTTCCACCTACATGGAATTCACCCCTTGCTGTGATTTCATTTTGAAAAATGTTTCTGTCCTTCATGGCTGTGAACAAAAACTTCCAGCCCTAGTGCTACAAATGTGGCGCGTTGCCTTCCTGAGTCTGCAGAGTGGCTGAAACAAGAGCTCTGAGAAGCACAAGCTGCCTTGCTCATCTTAATGGTCACTGTTAACTCTGGAGCATAATGATTACATTTAGGAAACTGTCAATGCAAAAATGTGGAGCATACTGAAAATGCAATGACAGCAAAAATTAAATTGAATTTGGTACCTCAATTAATTATCTGAGGGCTAAATCACTGAATGCATTAGTCATTTGCAGGTTTAATTCAACAAAACCCATCAGTAGTTCAAACATATGTAAAACTGGTTGCAAAATTTTCACAAGAGTGTGACAAAATTGGCACCATCCATGGTGCATAATTTAGGGTTAGCTCACCACAGAGCCTGAACTGTAAGGATCAGTCCTGCACAGAGAACAAAAACAAAAGGCGGGGGGGGGGGGAATGCATGGATTCTTCTTTCCATCTCTGATTTAATGCAAGAAAAAAACATGAAGGCTTTCATTTTGACTGCTCACCAACCACTTGTAAGTCTGATTAAATAAGCCATTAAATAAGCACATAAAAGCCACTTAGGGTACATGATGCAAAGAGGCAGCAGGGAAAAAGACAAGGTGAGTGCTGTGCCAATAGAAAGCGGCACTACAGCTTTTAAAAACTAGATATATTTGTCCTCGCCACTTTTCCCTCTCCTGCCCTTTAGCATCTGTTCTACTCCCCCCACTATCCTTTTCCTGTCTTCTCCCTCCCCAATGCATGTGAGTGTTGATCTGCAGCACAGGTAGCGCCACAATACCATCTTTTTAAAAGACTGTGTGTAATAAAACATCCTTTATAGACATTAATAGCTCACCATAAAGCAAAACCAACATATTAACTAAGGGAAAATTATTAAGCAATTCTGGGCAGAACCTAGCCAAATAACCTGCTGATTATTGCAGGTGCTTCCATGACCCCCTTCATCATATCTGAGGCTGCACTATGTGTAAGGAATTTATCCTTGTAGTCCCACTGGGAGGTTGGGCAGTGCTACGGTCTGGTTTATAGATGGGGCCCCAGAGTCCAGTGAGGCTAACAGACTTATGCAAGGTCACACAGGAAGTCTGTGGTAGAGCATGCATTGAACTCAGGTCTCCCGAGTATTAGACTAATGCTTCCTTTGCACCCTTCCCTATTGCACCTTGGGCCTACTAGACACAGTCACTCAAGACTCTGATGCTCTGGGCCTATCTTCCTCACCCAATAGAAAGTTAGAAAATACAAATGCATGTAATATACCTCTGACTGTAGACTGACCATAAGCAAAGCCCAGATCTGAATGCCAACAGCCATAGGTAGATACAACGTTTATGCCTGGCTTCCACCTCCATAACAGACCCAATGAAAATCTCAGCACAGATTCAACTTGAACTTCAGAGGAGCTTGGAACTAAACTCGAGTCGATCTTGCTAGGTGCTGACCACATTTGGCTGCCAGTGACTTTAGGGAGGGTGCTCTGTGGCACCTCAGGAACATGCCAATGGAGGATGAAGCCCATCTCTAGCCAGTGCAAGCCAGTGGTGGAACACGAGGGATGAATTTGCCCTTTTCATAATCCCCAGTTTTCATTGCAACATGGCCACGTGGCACTCTGTTAGAAAGCATGATTGCCACAGTGCCCTAACAAGAGCATCCCCTTCCCTAATACTGTCACTGTCCCCACTCTGTCAGTAACTGCAGTCTCCATCCGCGCAATATACCAGTCACTATGCCCTCTAGTCTATCATGCGTGCCCACTCTTGCAGTCACTGTGTGCTCTTGTATGCTCTGTGTGCCCACTCTGCCAGTCACGGTGCCCTCTGCTACTGTCCGTGCGCCCACAGGTCTAGTCACAGTGCCATCTGGTACGGTACGTGTGCCCACTCTTCAAGTCAGGGTGCCCTCTGGTATGGGCCATACGCCCACTCTGCCAGTCACTGTGCCCTATGGAACTGTCCATACACCCACTCTGCCCGTCACAGTGCCCTCTGGAACGGTCCGTGAGCCCACCCTGCCAATCAGGGTGCCCACTGGTACTGTCCGTGTGCCCACAGGGCAAGTCACAGTACCCTCTGGTACGGTCCATGTCCCCATTCTGGCAGTCACAGTGCCCTCTCGTATGGACCGAGTGCCCATCTGCCAGTCACAGTGCCCTCTGGCACGGTCAGTGTGCCCACTCTGGCAGTCACGGTACCCTCTGGTACGGTCCGTGTGTCCACTCTGTCAGTCACGGTGCCCTCTGGTACAGTCCGTCTGCCCACTCTGCATGCCACGGTGCCCTCTGGAACGGTCCGTGAGCCCACTCTGCCAATCAGGGTGCCCACTGGTACTGTCGGTGTGCCCACAGGGCAAGTCACAGTACCCTCTGGTACGGTCCATGCGCGCTCCGTGTGCCCACTCTGCCAGTCACGGTGCCCACCGGCACGGTCAGTGTGTCCACTCTACCAGTCATGGTGCCCTCTGGTACGGTCTTTGTGCACACTCTGCCTGTCACGTTTCCCTCCGGTACGGTCCGTGTGCCCACTCTGCCAGTCACGGTGCCCTCTGGTAAGGTACGTGTGCCCACTCTGCCAGTCACTGTGCTCTCTCGTACGGTCCGTGTGCCCACTCTGCCAGTCACAGTACCCTCTGGCACGGTCAGTGTGCCCACTCTGCCATTCACGGTGCCCTCTTGTACGGTCCGTGTGCCCACTCTACCAGTCACGGTGCCTTCCGATACGGTCCGTGTGTCCACTCTGCCCGTCACGGTGCCCTCTGGTACGGTCCATGAGCCCACTCTGCCAGTCACGGTGCCTTCTGGCACGGTCAGTGTGCCCACTCTGCCATTCACTGTGCCCTCTGGTATGGTCCGTGTGCCCACTCTGCCAGTCACGGTGCCCTCTGGTACGGTCCGTGTGCCCACTCTACCAGTCACGGTGCCTTCCGATACGGTCCGTGTGTCCACTCTGCCCGTCACGGTGCCCTCTGGTACGGTCCATGAGCCCACTCTGCCAGTCACGGTGCCCTCTGGCATGGGCAGTGTGCCCACTCTACGAGTCACTGTGCTCTCTTGTATAGTTCAGGTGCCCACAGGGTGAGTCACGGTGCCCTCTGGTACAGTCTGTGTGCCCACTCTTCCATTCATGGTGCCCTCTTGTATGGTCCGTGTGCCCACTCTGCAAGTCAGGATGCCCTCTGGTATGGTCCGTGTGCCCACTCTTGTCGTGGAATAAACACAGGCTAGCTTTAGGTTTCGAGTCAGACAAAACCACTTTAATAACCCAGCTGGGGGGGGGGGGGGGGGGTTGTCGCAGACGGCAGGGAGTCAGCCCTTACCGATACGAGGCCCCCCTTTACACTCAAAAAGTCTGATATATATATACACCTTCTCACAAGGACACAGTGGAAATTTACAGGGAAAAGAGGAAGTAAGGCACTTTACCCTTAAATGCTGACAACTGCTTGACCTGTTAACCTATTGCAAGCAGTGCGGTTTTTTGCTTAATGGCATTGTGGTTTCTTGCTCAACTTGCTTAAGGAGCTTGCTTCTGACGTAGGACGCACTGCGTAATGTTCAGTTTTTTTGGCCAAGCTGGTGAGGCCTGAAGGCTACCCCCACATTCCCCCCTTTGAGACTTTATAGTCTCACACTTTCATCAGTCCAAGAGTGCAGTAGACAAGCCGCAGACGTCCCTCTCATGACTCTTCATCCAAAGATCAAAAACTGAATAGACCGTGCTATCTCGTCATCTGCTTTTGTCTCTTAGGATTGACCATTTGCCAGCTTTGTATTTCTTGACAATGTCTTCTTCTTTTTGCCGCATTTCCAGATACATAAGTTGAATTTGTCGTGACATCATAGGGCTAAGTGCCTTTGCAGTGGTTGTACATAATTTGGTTATTAAAGCTTTAAACAGATGAATAACAACAATAACTACACAAAAAATTCCTACCCCCCATAATATCCATTGTAACAGTTTCTGTCCCCATGAGCTTATGTTGGCCGTGGCCCATTCCCATAATGACCAACTATGGAGGTTATTTACCTCTTGGGCGGTTTTTCTAATGCTCTTAATAATGCTGGTCAAGTTACCAGAATTGTTGGGAATATATGTACAGCAAGGTCCTCCTTTAATTAAGGCACATACGCCTCCTTGTTCAGCTAGCAAATAATTTAATGCTAGTCGGTTTTCCAGTGTCATTTCCCGATTTTGTTTAGCCTCTTGCTTAATGAGTTCAAATCCTTGGGCCGTGTCATTTACCACTGTTTCTAATGCAAGCGCTAACTGGTTTATTTGGGCCTCGAGTTTAAATGGTGCGGAGACAGATTAATAAAACGTTCCTAAGTTTCTCATCCAAGATGGAATTTGGAGCCCCTGCTTTTGTTCGTGGACCCACTGTTGGGGTAGTTATTTTGTTCTAAATATTGCGTTGGGCATTAATAGAGCACTTCCAACTGCACACCGACCATGCCAATATTTTGGAAAGCTGGTATGGCCATGGGGCCCGCACAATAGGAAATGCCCTGGCCTAGTGTGTCTAACGGTTGTAAATCCTCTATGATCCCAGTGACTGGCATATTTCCCACAGAGCTGGCCTCGGCCTTTTGTACCGGTTATGTTCCAACCCCATCCCTGTATTCCTCTAAGCAATGGACCAAGCAAACACCAATGGTAGGGGACACTAGAGAGGTTTTTTTGTGGTAGGGTCCCAAGGTAGAAACTCAGAATAAGTTTCACTGGTGATTTGGGAAGCATTATAAGTAGTTCCATTTTTAAAAATTAAATGGGTTGCATTAATGGTAAGGTTACAATTTAGCTGTAGCCCAACAAATATTGACTGGTTATTATAATTATTTTTTTACTTTTCCCAACAAAATTGCGCTTGAGTTAAAGCATTATCTAAGTTCACGTGATAGTCTGAGGGATAAGGGCGCGCGCCAGGAAGGATCTTTATCAGCCGCCTCACTCCCCCAGTTTTGTAAGTCAGAATAGTTTGCTTCTATAGCAGTGGTGGGGTATGGAGATTGGGATGCTGATGGAGAGTTTCGTCCACACAACCAACACTTAGATGAATTCAAAGCTTTGGCTATAGTTACAGTTGCATGAATATAAGAATTTTTAGTCCAAGCAACATCAGAGCCTAGCAGAGAATTACGCCATTCAGCGAAGGTTCAGGAAGAAAGGAGAACAATTAAAATAAAATGTAACATACTTAAAACTTATGCTTCCAACGTAAAATTAGTAACAAAAACCTAACTATACCTAAGGGAAAAAAACAACAACCCCTGGGGCTTTTCTAGATCCCAGTAGTTGTCAATCTCTGTCCAAGGGTCCCAGATGGTAGAATTCATTTAAAAAAAGAGGTTTACCACCCCTTTTCCCCTATATATATATCCAATAACAAACTCCTATGATTCCCAGAATCGTGAAAACGACAAATCCTGTACCAAACAATTCAGTCGTGGGGATCATTAAGTCCTTTTTTCCTCGTGATCGTAAGTTATATCGTGGAGACTCTGTCTCTGTAGAATGTGTAACTGGTTCTGCTGCAACTGGAGGTGCAGTAGCTGAGAACGGATGTAGATCAGCCAGGGGAGGTACCTTTTTGCAGTGCGATGCGTGTACCCAGCTCTGGAGTCCTTCACATTTTACAGCGGTGTGAGTGGTTAGCAGGACTTGGTAAGGCCCTTTCCAGCAAGGTTGGAGGGCATTTTTCCCACTGGTGTGCCTTGATGTACACCCAGTCTCCAGGCTCTAAAGGATGACACGGCTCCGACGCAGGTTCGGGAAGGGTTTCCTTGACCTGGGTGTGAATAGACCCTACACATTTCATTAAGGCTTTACAATAACTTAACATAACATCATCTATTATATGTAGATCAAATTGATGCGGTGCTCTAGGCGGATTGTGTAATAATCTCATGGGTCTACCGTTAAAATTTCGTGGGGAGATAGCCCATGGTTCCTATTCCCTGTACCCCTAATATACATTAAGGCCAAAGGTAATGCATCTGGCCAATTAAGGTCAGAGTCCTCACAGATTTTAGCTAATTTGGTCTTTAAGTCAGAGTTTTTTCTTTCTACCGCTCCACTGGACTGTGGATGGTATGCACAGTGTAAATGCTGTTGGATTCCTAGAGCAGCACATACCTTTTGAACTACTTGTCCTGTGAAATGAGTTCCCCGGTCACTGTCTAAAGAAAGAGGCACTCCGAACCGGGGGATTAATTCTCTGAGGAGTTTCTTGGCAACTGTAGTAGCATCGGCATGTTTACAAGGATAAGCTTCTACCCATCCCAAAAACATATCAATGATTACAAGAATCTACTCATAGCCACTAGATTTAGACATTTGTACAAAATCCATTTGCAAATTTACAAAGGGTCCCCACGGTGGGGGGTGTGCTGCAATTTTAGTTTTTACCCTCGGTCCAATGTTATGGGCTAAACAGATAGAGGAAGTACCGCAGTACTGCGCCGCCACAGCAGGAAAGTGTGGGGCGAACCAATCCTGCTGCACTGCTGCAATCATCCCCCCTTTGCTCGTGTGGGCCACCGAGTGGGTCACACGAGCAAGGTAGGGCAGGAGGGCTTGAGGCGCAACCAGGTGGCCGTCCAGGGAACACTAGAGTGAGTCGGGGTGCAACAAGCAGCCTCGCCGCAGCCAGTCTGCTTTTTGAGTCTTAGGTGCCTCGCCTTGTAGCCCAGCCAGTTCTGTGAGGGACGCCAACGTTGGCTGGGCTACAGAAGGGAAGACAAAAATATGTTTAGGAGCTTGAGGGCCAGAAAGGGCCGCATTCTTTGCTGATTGATCAGCAACAGCATTTTTACAGGTAACTTCACCAGAAGGGGCCAAGTGTGCCTGACACTTGACAATAGAGAAGGAGGAGGGTAAAGGAAAGCACAAAGAAGTGCATTTACATAACAGCTATTGCAGATGGGGAAACCAGCAGGGTAAGGAAGCCACATTGCTTTCACAACTGTCTACAATTATGGACAACGTCAAAGGCATATCGGGAGTCAGTATAAATATTGGCAGACAGTCCTTTAACTAAAATACAGGTGCGAGTTAGTGCAGTCAAGAGAACAAGGGAATCTTATTTACAAGCTTTAAGGTTAGGAAAGGCGAGCAAAAGATCATTTAATTTCATGATTTTTGAGGCCTTTTAAGGAGTCAGGCACCAATGAATAGCAGGGCAAGTGGCCATTACTGCAATGGTGGGGTTACTAGTTTTCTTATGGTATTTAAATATTTTGATGTCTCACTTGCCCGTGTTGTTTTACTTACAGATTCTTTGTTATCTTTGGCTAAACCACTTTCATAATTAGTGTGCAAGTTGCAAAAGCTAAATATTTCTTTAGTATGGCAATTTAAGCAAAGCGAACCCAGTGGAAGGGGATTGGTACCCCACTTTCAATCCTCCTTTTCACAGTGCAAATTTTGCTTTTTTTCCTTCAGCTCCATAAGAGCAGCAGGAGCAGTGGAGACATTGTTAACATTCTTTTTGCTTAAAAAATTTTACACTATTATTTTTTGCTAAATTTTGAGTTGCCAATTGATTGGGCCAATTATTAATTTTGTTTTGTTTAAAGTTACACTTTTGCTTTACTTAAAATATTTTTTATTTAAAAACAATGTTCTATACACAACATTTGCAAAACATATTAATTAAAACAACACAAAACAACACAAAAACAACATTATGTCATGACAGATAGAGAACCATGGTTGTTGTTTTTTTACCTGGTACCAGCACTTTTTGATGCTCTGAAAGACAAAGAAAATATTTCTACCCCCGTGGGGGTGGCACATTATATTTTAGAATACTTTACAGATGTCTTTGCTAATTTTGATTAGCTTGCTGTTACTCAATGGTATGCTTCTATTTTGCATACCAGTTTTAGAGGGTTTGAGTGGATTACTTAATTGTTCAATTATTAAGTTAAAGGTGGCATGTTTTAGTTTCCCTCTTGTACTGCTGATTAGGATTTTTAATGAGTGAAGCTTCAAATTATTCACGGATAGTGATGAGAGAATTTACTGCTACAAACTTGTTTTTAAAACAAGGCATTTGCTAGTTACTATTCCAGCAATTTAAAAGATTTTCTTTTTCTGAAAAGAATCATATACAATGTTACAAGCTTACTTATGGGGACAGCGGGCCCCACATTTTTCTGAAATAAACAGGCAGTTTGTTATTCATACAACCTTGGATCTGGAAAGCAAGCCAAAAGTGTATGGTTTGTTTTCTGAGAGAGCAAATTTAACCTTTAAGGGTGCAGCTTTTATAAATTTACAATGTGTAAATTCCATTCTTTTATGCAGTTAACCAGTTAAGTGTTAATTCCTTATCTCTTTTTTTTTAGTAGATGTAACAAAGTATCTGTAGCCAAATGTTTACATTTTATTGTTTTAAAAGATTTCAATTGACTTTTTAATTTTTTGGTGGGAGTCCTTTAGACTCCTTACCCGGGATTTATTTAAGCGCTTGGACGTTTTCTTATACCACTGCAGATTGGATTTCAAGGAGTAGCCAATTTTTCTTGATTTGTTTTAAATGTAATTTAAGGTTTTGGGGTGGTTTTTTTTTTTGCAAGTCTTTTAGACTCCTAGTTTGAGATTCAGTTTTCCTTTTGGACGCTTCCTCATACCAATTGAAAAGGCATCCCACTGAACCTGGGGTATCTTAGCTCCTCTGGATTCCAAGGCACCCTTCAAGTGTACTGTTTTACCTATATTAAAAGTACCTTTCACCAGAAACTGTCTAGACAAATTATTTTATACACATACCATTTATCCAGAAACTTGCAAGTTTTAGGAGAGCAATGCACATACATATAGTATGCGGGAGTCCCCTTAGGGGGGACGGGGATCTCCTTTAACTGTCCAGTACGTATTACCTCATTCACACAGGGAAACACAGGTACACTAGTGGGAAGTCTGCACCGTCCAGGCATCATCCGCGATTTCTGTTGCCGAGGTGATCCTGACCTGTCACTACCCAGGCATCATCCCACGATTTCTATCACTGAGGTGATCCTGACCCCCCCGGTAACAGGATGTAGCCAGAGACAGGGAAGGGTAAATGGGGTCAGTCACCACTGACAACTCATACCATCCGAGACTTTAACTGCTAGAGCTGGTTGCTCCTTCGCAGCGGGCAGCCAGGGTGGCTGACGGATGCGCCAGGAGTCTGTCCCAGGGAGGCGACAAGACTCAACTCTCAGTTCTCAGGAATCATGCACTCAGTCAGATACATTCACACACTCAACAAATGCATAATTTAACAACTGGACTTATATACCAGACTCTCCCACCAGAACGTTCTTATTTCCAAATTCCTGACAGAACTGTTTCTTAGCCGGCACACTGGTTTTGAACTGACCTGAGTTTAAAGGTTCAGATCCAGCAATTCCACCAAGCGCCCGAAGCCAACAGGAAGCCCTCTACTGATTCTCCAAGTAGGGATTTAAAAGGCCCCTCACCTTGTTTGTGGCGCCTGGAGTTCGGTAGGGAGCGGCCTGTGGCTTTTCCAAGCAAAAAGTGGGATGTGTGGATCCGAGTCACGACACCAGAATTGTCATGGAATAAACACACGCTAGCTTTAGGGTTTGAGTCAGACAAAACCACTTTAATAACCCAGCTGGGGTGGGTGGGGGTTGTCGCAGACGGCAGGGAGTCAGCCCTTACCGATACGAGGCCCCACCCTTTACATTCAACAGTCTGATATATTTATACTTTTTGACAAGGGCACAGTGGAAATTTACAGGGAAAAAGAGGAAGTAAGGCACCTTACCCTTAAATGGTGACAACTGCTTGACCTGTTAACCTATTGCAAGCAGTGCGGTTTTTTGCTTAATGGCATTGTGGTTTCTTGCTCAACTTGCTTAAGAAGCTCGCTTCTGACGCAGGACGTACTGCGTAATGTTCAGTCTTTTTGGCCAAGCTAGTGAGGCCTACCTCCACACTCTCCTGGTCACGGTGCCCTCTTGTATGGTCCATGTGCCCACTCTGCCAGTCAGGGTGCCCTCTGGTACTGTCCGTGTGCCCACAGGGCCAATCACAGTACCCTCTGGTACGGTCCGTGTCCCAACTCTGGCAGTCACGGTACCCTCTTGAACGGACCGAGTGCCCACTCTGCCCGTCACTGTGCCCTCTGGTACGGTCCGTGTGCCCACTCTACCAGTCACTGTGCTCTCTTGTATAGTTCATGTGCCCACAGGGCCAGTCACGGTGCCCTCTTGTATGGTCCATGAGCCCACTCCTCCAACCACGGTACCCTCTGGAACTGTCCGTGTGCCCACACGGTACCCTCTGGTACGGCCCATGTGCCCATTCTACCAGTCACGGTGCCCTCTGGTAGGGTCCATGTGCCCACTCTGCCAGTCAGGGTGCCCTCTGGTACCGTCCGTGTGCCCACTTTGCCAGTCAGGGTGCCCTCTGGTACTGTCCGTGTGCCCACAGGGCCAATCACAGTACCCTCTGGTATGGTCCGTATCCCCACTCTGGCAGTCACGGTACCCTCTTGTACGGTCCGTGTGCCCATTCTGTCAGTCACTGTGCTCTCTTGTATGCTGTGGGTGCCCACTCTGGCAGTCACGGTGTCCTCTGGTACAGTCCATGTGCCCACTCTGCCTGTCATGGTGCTCTCTGGTAGGGTCCATGTGCCCACTCTGCCAGTCACGGTGCCCTCTGGAATGGTCCTTGGGCCTACTCTGTCCTTCACGGTGCCCTCTGGTACGGTTCGTGTGCCCACAGGGCCTGTCACAGTGCCCTGTGGTACGGCCCATGTGCCCATTCTACCAGTCACGGTGCCTTCTTGTACGGTCCGTGTGCCCACTCTGCAGGACAGGGTGCCCTCTGGTATGGTCCATGTGCCCTCTCTGCCAGTCACGGTGCCCTCTGGTACGGTCCGTGTACCCACTCTGCCGGTCACGGTGCCCTCTGGTACGGTCTGTGTGGCCACTCTGCCAGCCACGGTGCCCTCTGGTACTCTCCGTGTGCCCACTCTACCAATCACGGTGCCCTCTGGTAGGGTCCGTGTGCCCACTCTACCAGTCAGGGTGCCCTCTGGTACTGTCTGTGTGCCCGCAGGGCCAATCACAGTACCCTCTGGTATGGTCTGTATCCCCACTCTGGCAGTCACGGTACCCTCTTGTACGGTCCGTGTGCCCATTCTGTCAGTCACTGTGCTCTCTTGTATGCTGCGTGTGCCCACTCTGCCAGTCACGGTGTCCTCTGGTACGGCCCGTGTCCCCACTCTGCCCGTCACGGTGTCCTCTGGTACGGTCCATTTGCCCATTCTGCAAGTCAGGGTGCCCTCTTGTACAGTCCATGAGCCCACTCTGCCAGTTACGGTGCCCTCTTGTACGGTCCATGTGTGCACTCTTCCAGTCATGGTGCCCTCTCGTACGGTCCGTGTGCCCACTCTTCCAGTCAGGGTGCCCTCTGGTAAGGTCCATGTGTCCACTCTGTCCATCACGGTGCCCTCTAGTATCATACGTGCACCCACTCTGCCAGTCTTAAACCCATCCAGAGTACATCTATTGCAGCTGCTATCTATTGCACTAAATTGCCTGTCTCAGCCTACCTGCCTCTTGTGGTCTTTACCAGCTATTCTTTTGTTGATCCGTCTTGGAGAATTCAACAGCAGCACATCAGCAGCAGAAGTTCTTGACTTCAGTGGCTATTTTGATTCAGTTTGAAAAAATATGAATTCATATTCTAGGACCCTAGACAGATTAGAGGATTGGGCCAAAAGAAATCTGATGAGGTTCAACAAGGGCAAGTGTAGAGTCCTGCACTTGGGACGGAAGAATCCCAAACATTGTTACAGGCTGGGGACCGACTGGCTAAGTAGCAGTTCTGCACAAAAGGACCTGGGGATTACAGTGGATGAGAAGCTGGATATGAGTCAACAGTGTGCCCTTGTAGCCAGGAAGGCTAATGGCATATTAGGGTGCATTAGGAGGAGCATTGCCAGCAGATCCAGAGAAGTGATTATTCCCCCTTTATTCAGCTCTGGTGAGGCCACATCTGGAGTATTGTGTCCAGTTCTGCCCCCCCCCCCCACTACAGGAAGGATGTGGACACATTGGAGGGGGTCCAGCGGAGGGCGACCAAAATGATTAGGGGGCTGGAGCACATGACCTATGAGGAGAGACTGAGGGATTTGGGTTTGTTTAGTCTGCAGAAGTGAAGAGTGAGGGGGGGATTTGATAGCAGCCTTCAACTTCCAGAAGGGAGGTTCCAAACAGGCTGGAGAAAGGCTGTTCTCAGTAGTGAGAGATGGCAGAACAAGGAGCAATGGTCTCAAGCTGCTGTGGGGGAGGTCTAGGTTGGATGTTTCCCTAGGAGAGTGGTGAAGCACTGGAATGGGTTACCTAGGGAGGTGGTGGAATCTCCATCCCTAGAGGTGTTTAAGTCTTGGCTTGACAAAGCCTTGGCTGGGTTGATTTATTTGGGGTTGGTCCTGCTTTGGGCAGGGGGCTGGACTCTATGGGTATGTCTAGACTACATGCTCCGTCGACGGAGCCATGTAGATTAGGTTTCTAGGCATAGGAAAATGAAGCGGCGATTTAAATAGTCGCCGCTTCATTTACATCAAAGTGGCTGCCGCGCTGTGCCGATCAGCTGTTTGGCGGCACAGCGCAGTAGTCTAGACGCTCCGCGGTCGGCAAGGGAAGCCACGAGGCATAACCGGGTGGTCGACAAGGCTTTCCCCTTGTCGACCGCGGAGCGTCCAGACTACCACGCTGTGCCGCCAAACAGCTGATTGGCACAGCACGGCAGCCATTTTGATGTACATGAAGCGGCAATTATTGTTAGACCCCGTGCACTTGGGTCAACACAGGAGATCTCTGAGAGGCCCCCGGAAATGACAGATGCAGGCAAGGTTTGAAATCAATGGAGCAGGTTTATTGTCAAATGTGAAGCTCTACCAGTTGGTAACAGAGATCAGTACAATGTTACACCACTGGGCACTATGGCCTGTGTTGACAAGGTACCAACACCGGGAAGGCCTATTGCCATATAACAGATATTAACAGCAGTCAGTCAGAGTTAAGCTACTGTGCATTCTGTAAGTTTAGGCAATGACACTTGCTGTTCAGGCGCCTAGTGCGCCCCAAGGTCGGCTGGAGAGCACCCTTTGCGGTGTCCTTTTATAGACGGGTACAAACAACTTACATCACTTCTTTACGTACCAGGTTGCCACCCTCTGTTGCCTAGATACCACCCCTTACCTTACGGAAGGGGGGCTTACTTACTATCCTTCATGCTGTCAATTCCGACCTGGTCCTGAACCTAGGTCGGTATGTGCATTAATTTTTGGAGAGTCTTTGTACCAAGACATTTATTATTAAGATGTTCCGTTACTCCCCTTTGGCTTACAGTCTGTTCCTGGTGCCTCCCTGTGTCCTTCCATGCTCCACCTAACTTACACAATTACACAATTATCAATAAGGCCTCTTTCTTGGCTCCTGTGTTACTGAACCAAAGTCTTGCTCACTAGATTGCAGGCCTGTTGCCGTTTTCATGTTACAGGCCTCTATTTAGGCCTGCTGACTCCATGTTACTGACTGACCCTCAACTTACTACAAGAGGAACAGGCATAAATTTGGCCATACAGCTTCACTAACCTTTGGCTGTCTATTACACTCAGGTTTGGTGGGCCCGTCTGCAAATTCACTGGTGGTGCAAATTCTGTTTCATGCCACCTACACCCACCATCGCAGGGCCTGAAGAGGGGAGCCTTGCTCTGAAATGATTTGGACATTAATATTCACATTTAAGAGAGCGTGGCAAGGGGTTTAAAGCAATGGCAAATTTACAGGACTCTCTGAACCACCAGCCCAACCATCATGAGCAAGATCTCCAAGCCTGCTGTCTGGTTGTCGCTTTTTTTCTGTCACAGGGAACAGCATGGAGTGAAATATCCCTGTGCCTTAAGCAATTTTTCTAATTTATGGCAAAGAACAGTCACTGCTGATATATATGGGTATGTCTACACTAGCCCCCTAGTTCGAACTAGGGAGGCTAATGTAGGCATTCGAAGTTGCAAATGAAGCCCGGGATTTAAATATCCCGGGCTTTATTTGCATCTTCCCGTCCGGGCGCCATTTTTAAATCCCCCTAGTCCGAACTAACTGCCCGCGGCTACACGCGGCAGTCAAACGTTAACTCGAACTAAGTCCTTATATTTAAATCCCGGGCTTCATTTGCAACTTCGAATGCCTACATTAGCCTCCCTAGTTCAAACTAGGGGGCTAGTGTAGACATACCCAATGGCCTGTTCCCTTGACAATTCCCCTTCCCTTCAAATTCCACCTGAACTCCTTTAAATACAGCCCAATTTTGTTGGCTTGCTCCTCAAAGAGATCTGTGAGCCAGATCTGGATTCTGGATGCATAAAATGGCCACCACTATGTGGTGGCCATTTTAAGATTGGCATGGCTCCCAGTGGCAGCCTTCCAGGCATTCATAGAATCATAGAACCTGTTACCTACCAGCCCTGTGCTTTTGGGAGCCAGGGAGTGACATTCATGGAAAACCATCCCCCCCCACCCCCACTTCCCTAAGCCTTTGCTGGAATCAGACAAAGCAATGAAAAGGCCAGGGAAGACACACCTAAACTAATTAAGGAAACACCCCAGCCTCATCTGCATTGAAGATAGAACTCATTAGCATACAGAATGGAGACCAGCTCTTCCAAGGCAGGAACCGCAGTGAACTATGGGATACCGAAAGCAGAGAAGCACTGCCTGATGGGAAATCTCTACTCCAGATGCTAATGGCCTGCTCACACCCAAATTAGTCATTATCAGACCAATTCTAGTAACGATCCTATTGACATCTAAAATACTGAAACGGCCTAGTTGCATTGTGAGCTCGTTCAAGGAACATCACCCATAACCAGGGGTGATCAGTCTCTATTGTCTCTCCTCTTTCTCTTTGAACTATCCCTATAAAAACTCCTATCCTTGCCCCAAGAAAAACTGTTCTGATACCTGGATTTAAACTGCATCAGTTCCATTGAGACTTCTTCATCTCCTGTCTGATCGTGCTGGGGGGCTCTGTTCTGCTGGTCTCCTGCCCTCTGGACCCGCGGCTACCATCAGCATCTGGGAACCCCGATCAGTGTCAGCTCCATGGAGTGGTGAGGTCTCTCTCTCTCTCTCTCTCTCTCCCTCTCCCTCCCATCAACTACCTCTCTAAGCATAGCCTCCTGACCCTGCCCTATGTAAACTGTTATATGATTACCTAACATTTGTAATCAGTTTCAATTTAGATTTAATATTGTAACTGTTAGATTTAATATTGTAACTTTTTGATATCTATTCACTACTCAGAAATAAATAACTTTCATTGTTAAGCTGGTTGCTTCTCTCTCTTTCTTTCTCTTTCGCTCACTCTTCCTTAAGGGGTGTTGTTTTGGCTTCCCCATTCACTCTGCAACAACGCCTCTTGTACCCAAGCTAAAGATCCCTGTAGTGCCCAAAATCCTGTGGGGTTTGCTCATCGTGTGGTTTACCAGTGAATGATTGTGGGGTGAAAGTGGGGACAGGGAAGTGCTGAACCTGGGGGCTTATAAGGATGGCAGCTTAAAGTGCTGTTTAATCCAGCCCACTGAGTCCAAAGGCACATGAGGGGTGCAGTGTGGCATTGCTGTTAAACCCAGCCACCTGAGTCCAGGGACATATGAGGGGATGAGCTTGTGAGTGCTGATTACCCAGTCCTCTCAGATGTGCTCTGTTAGTGGGTGTGAGTGTCTGTGTGTGTTGCTAAGGTGGGAAGAACCCCATCCTGAGGAACCTAGTTCCTGCAGGAGAGCTCCAGTGGGAGGGGGAATTGGCAGCAGGGAGAATTCAGCTCCATATGAGAGCACAAGTAAGCACAAACAGCACACTGATAGAATTGTTAACCTTCCCCCAGTCCCATAAGAGTAACGCTGATAAATGAGCATACCCCAGAGTATTGGGCAAATCTGGTAACAAACCATAGAGCTGGAAGAGACCTCAGAAGGCCATCAAGTCCAGCCCCCTGCCCTAGGCAGGACCAATCCCAACTAAATCAACCTAGCCAGGGCTTTGTCAAGCCGAGACTTAAACACCGCTAGGAATGGAGACTCCACTACTTCCCTAGGTAACCCATTCCAGTGCTTCACCACCCTCCTAGGGAAATAGTTTTTCCTAATATCCAACCTGGACCTCTCCCACCACAACTTGAGACCATTGCTCCTTGTTCTGCCATCCATCACTACAGAGAACAGCCTGTCTCCATCCTCTTTGGAACCTCCCTTCAGGAAGTTGAAGGCTGCTATCAAATCCCCCCTCACTCTTCGCTTCTGCAGACTAAACAGACCCAAATCCCTCAGCCTCTCCTCGTAGGTCATATGCTCCAGCCCCCTAATCATTTTGGTTGCCCTCCGCTGGACCCTCTCCAATGGGTCCACATCCTTTTTGTAGCGGGGGGCCCAGAACTGGACACAATACTCCAGATGTGGCCTCACAAGAGCCGAATAAAGGGGAATAATCACATCTCTGGATCTGCTGGCAATGCTCCTAATGCAACCTAATATGCCATTAGCCTTCTTGGCTACAAGGGCACACTGTTGACTCATATCCAGCTTCTCATCCACTGTAACCCCCAGGTCCTTTTCTGCAGAACTACTACTTAGCTGGTTGGTCCCCAGCTTGTAACAATGCTTGGGATTCTTCCGTCCCAAGTGCAGGACTCTGCACTTGTCCTTGTTGAACCTCATCAGATTTCTTATGGCCCAATCCTCCAATTTGTCTAAGTCACTCTGGACCCTATCGCTGCCCTCAAACGTATCTACCTCTCCCCCCTAGCTTAGTGTCATCTGCAAACTTGCTGAGGGTGCAATCCATCCCCTCATCCAGGTCATTAATAAAGATGTTGAACAAAACCAGTCCTAGAACCGAACCTTGGGGCACTCCGCTAAGAAACCGACCGCCATCCTGACATCGAGCCGTTGATCACTACCTGCTGGGCCCGGCCTTCTAGCCAGCTTTCTATCCATCTTACGGTCCATTTATCCAATCCACATTCCCTTAACTTGCTGGCAAGAATATTGTGGGAGACCGTATCAAAAGTCTTGCTAAAGTCAAGGTATATCACATCCACTGACTTTCCCATGTCCACAGAGCCAGTTACCTCATCATAGAAGCTAATCAGATTGGTCAGGCACGACTTGCCCTTCGTGAACGCATGTTGACTATTATTGATCACTTTCCCCTCTTCCAAGTGCCTCAAAATGGATTCCTTAAGGATCCCTTCCATGATTTTTCCAGGAACTGAGGTAAGACTGACCGGCCTATAGTTCCCTGGATTGTCCTTCCCTTTTTTGAAGATGGGCACTACGTTTGCCTTTTTCCAATCATCTGGGATCTCTCCCGATCGTCACGACTTTTCAAAGATAATGGCCAAAGGCTCCGCAATGACATTTGCCAACTGATATCACTTGTGGCCAGCAAGAAGGAACATCTGTCCATTTCTGAAGGACTGAAATTGACCTTGGTCCCCCTGAACTCTCTGATTACAGCACAAAGAAAAATTAAAGCTGGATTGAGATAGCAGGGATGTAATTCCTTTAACATGTGCTAAATCCCGCACCATCACATCAAGCTTCCTGCTGCATTACTGCTCACTGGGTCCCTCACTTCAAGTCTGGGCCACAGATTGTTATTATTAAATTATATTTATTTCAGTAGTGCCTAAGGAACAACCAAGATTGGGGCTTCCTTGTGCTAGGCGCTGTACAAACACAGAATTGACAATCTAAGTAGACAAGGCAGCCACAGGAGAGGAGAAGGATGGGGCATGCAAGCAGAGTGAATCACATGATGGCAGTGAACATCATATAAGTGCATGTTGATATCTATGATTTAGCTGGGAGGGGGATGAGGTAAATAGAAAGAAAAGTGAAGGCAGATGAGACGCTGAAGGGTAGAGGAGTGACAGGAGGGGAACACACAGGAGGAGGCAAGGGCAGGTATGGAGTGAATCATAGAATCATAGAATACTAGAACTGGAAGGGACCTCGAGAGGTCATCGAGTCCAGTCCCCTGACCTCATGGCAGGACCAAGCACCGTCTAGACCATTCCTGATAGATGTCTGTCTAACCTGCTCTTAAATATCTCCAGAGATGGAGATTCCACAACCTCCCTGGGCAATTTATTCCAGTGATTCACCACCATGACAGTTAGGAAGTTTTTCCTAATGTCCAACCTAAACCTCCCTTGCTGCAGTTTAAGCCCATTGCTTCTTGTCCTATCCTCAGAGGCCAGGGTGTGTGAGTGGCTTTGGAGATGGACAGGACTGCTCCAATATCTCTCCCTGCGGGGGAGGGTGCTGGTGCTGAACCAACTGGTCCTGTCCATGCTCTGACACCGGCTCAACACCCTGAGCCCGGCCCCGGAGGTCCTGGCCAGACTCCAGAGGACGGCCCTGGAGGTCTTCTGGCCAGGACTGCACTGGGTCTCTGCAGGGGTCCTATCTCTTCCCCTTTTCAGCCTTTTGGCACGTGCCTTCCTCTGCCGCCTCCGAGGGCTCTGACACGACTGGCAGCTCTTTTTCATCCACCCGAGGGGCCTTCCGTGAGACCTCTCAGAGCTGCCGGAATTCTACCAGGAACTCCTCCGGACCTGGAAGCTGTTCTCAGTGACCAGGTCCGTTGTGGCCGCTGAGGGAGCAGACCTCCTCACAGAGCCCCTGCTCCGCAATCCAGCCTTGTGCATGCAGGTGGCAGAGTCTCCCTCGGTGCGCCGGAGGTTGATCCTGGCAGAAACCACCAAGGTCGGAGACCTCCTGGACTACGACAGGGGGGACTGGGTGGATCCCCAAGCGCTCGCTCAGCGCATGGGGCTCTCCAGCCCCTGAAACCCCCTGCGCCTATTCCAGGAGGTGAAGGCAGCTTTGCCGCAGCCCACTCTCGATTTCCTGCAGCAGTCCCTGCGAGAGGGTACGCCTCCCCCACCCCACCCACCCCCGGAAGCCCACCGTCCATTTTTCTTGGGCCCCTGTTCCGCCGCCCCCGCCCCCCTGGCCTCCCCATCCCTGGACCCCCAGCCGGCTGAAGGATCTGCAGCCGCTCTGCTTCCAAACCACGCCCAGGGACCATCTTTACACACTCATGGTCAGGGCCGGCCTTAGGCCAATTTGACCAATTCGGTCGAATCGGGCCCCGCGCCTCAGGGGGCCATGCGCCCCTGCACCTGGAAGTGCCGGCCCACCGGGGTCGATGTTACAATTCAGAGCCGGGGGCCCTGCTCCACCACTATGTGGAGCTGGGTCTCTCCCCCAGCTCTGCCCGGAGCGGGCCCCGGACCCCCCTGCCGGCCCCCCCGCACGTCCCCCTGGACCCGGACCCGGACCGTCCCGTCCCGTGCGCGGCTCTGGGCGGCTTCCCTTCGCCTCCTGCTGCTGCCCATGCACGGCATTGCAGGTGGGCGGGGCCCGGGCGTGACCTCACGTCACGTCACACCCGGGATTTTCAAAGTGCCCGGAGACAGGCTGGCTCCGGGTTCTGATGCGGGGCCTGAGTGCAGACTCCAGCCACGAAACGTGGAAGGTAGGGAAGGGGCTTGTGCACCGGCGGAGGGGCTGGGGAAGGGGCTTGGGAGGAGGGGAAGAAAGGGAAGGCACCAAGAGACAAATGGCAGGGGCCATGTGCACTGCAGACAATGAGGGGAAAGGGCACGAGGGGAGATGTCAGTGGGAGGACAGGGTGATGTGTGGAGAGGAGAGGGGAAGGGCATTGGGGCTAGAGGGGAGGTGCTGGGAGAAGGCTTGAAAGAAGGGTGGGCATGAGAAAGGTGGGGATGGAGCAAGGCGTGTGTGAGGGCACAGAGGGGCAGAAGGGAACGGGGGCAAAGGGCGGTGAGGGGTGGGCATCAGGGAAAAGAGGGCAAAGGGGGCAGGGGCAGTAAGGGAAGGGGGAAGCACCAGGAGGGTGCAGGGCTAAGGGAAGGTGCAGGTGCCAGGGGATTTTGGGGTGAAGCAGAAGGGCAGACAGCTGCAGGGAAGGGACCAGCACCAGAGGAGAGAGGCAGGGCAGGTGTGTAGAGGAGGTGTTAGAAGAGGGGATGAGGAGGGTAGCTCACATGATCAGAGTGGGGCTACTGGAGGAGTGGGCAGAGGGGAGAGAAGGGCTGGTGGAGGGCAGGTGCAAGGAGGGCTGAGGGGCAGTGAGAAGGGCAGGAGTCAGGACAGCAGAGGAGGGTGAGGAGTTGGGGGCAGCAGGCACCAGGGGAGATGATGGAGCAAGGAGAGACATGGCAGCAGAGAAAAGGTAAAGGTTTAAAAATATTTATTAATAACGTGGTATGCTGCCCACGGCCAGTTTGTTTATGCCCCAGGAGCAGTTTGGGTTTATGTGGGATCAACACGTGGCGAGTGGGAGCCAAAACAAAAAGTAGTCAGTGTAATGATCTTCTGTTGATATGTGTTTTAGTAGTTAAATTCTTGGACTGTCATTGCTCATGAAAAGTGCTGTCACATGGGTAGAAATCGGGTAAATATTGCATTTTATTAATATCAGCAGAACTGACTTAAATGGGGCCTGTGTGTTGTGTAGTCTTGCCTTAATCTTTGTATTCATGCCTGTCAGTGTGAGAGAAGCTATTTGTATATATTTGCTTGCATATGCAACCACACTTAAGTTGAGGCCCTCAGCATGTTCTGTAAGTATCAGTGTGGCCCCTGGGGCTTCCAAAGTTGAGTTGCCCTAGCTCATCCCTGACAGGTGTCTGTCTAACCTGGTCTTAAATATCTGCAATTTAAGCCCATTGCTTCTCATCTTAACCTCAGAGGCCAAGCAGAACAATTTTTCTTCCTCTTCCTTATGATACTCTTTTAGATACTTGAAAGCTGCTCTCATGTCCCTTTTCGGTCTTCTCTTTTCCAAGGTAAACAAGGCCAATTTCTTCAGCCTTGCCTCATATCTCATGTTCTCTAGACCTTTCATCATTTGTGTTGATCTTCTCTGGAGTTTCTCCACATTTCCTGAAATGTGGCGCCCAGAACTGGACATGATACTCCAGCTGGGGCCTAATGTAGATGGCTCATTCCTGCCTAGGGGACGTGAGACTGGGTGGGTTAATTTCCAATCCTCCTGTTTATTCTTTTCCTAAGCCAGGAGGGCACAGTAGTTCTGATGGGGGCTCTGCAGGAAGGCAGCCCGCACTGCCCCCTGCCTGAAACCTTGTGCAGGTGTTAAACAGCTGTCCAGCCCACCTAGAGGTGACTGCATTTCAGCGTGCCTGAAGCAACACTGCACCAGCAATGGACAGGAGAATGGCTCCCGGGCATGGCTTGCTCATGACTGCTTCAGTCCCGTTGATGGGCCTCAGCCTCTTTCCTTCCACTCCCCGCTTTGCAATGGGGCTGTAGACTCTGGGGGAGAGGGGTGGAGGCAGGCAGAGGTGTCTCCCTGCAGCAGATGTAGACATGTCTCTGTATTAATCATTCTCTCATTGAAGTTTTTAGCTTTGTAGTGAGTCCTTTTACATGGAAACTTTGTATTACGTCTTGGTAGAAATAGTCCCTAGGACAAGTGAGGCAGAGACTGTCCCTGTGGGGTGAATGAGGTGGGAATGGATAAGGCGGAAGGTGAGCACCTCTGGGCAGTTGCAAAGGTTGGAGAGGGGATGGAAGCCAGATCCAAGATCAATGAGCCCTGGGAAGTGGGCCCATTGAAAGGAGACTGGACCTGTGGATGCCTTGGGGTCTGCAGCAAGGGCCTGCTTTGGGAAGCCCCTCTTTGGAGGTGAATGTGGCAGCATTGAGACACCACCCAGAAGCAGGCGCCACAGACACTAACTGCAGATTCATGGGATGGCTCTCACAGATCTTGCACATGCATAAGAGGATAGATCTGCAGGAAGGGGGCAGTGGCGAGTGAGGGGCCAGAGGGGTCCAGTTGCCCTGGGAGAAAAATAATATAAAATGGATCAAAATTATAGGTGCTTTGTGAATATGCTGACTTGAGAGTGGAAAGATTTCATATTGTCATGTATGATTCCTGGTAACCCATCTCAAATATGAAAACTAGGTTGATACCTGTTCTAGATCAGGAGCTGTTGAATCTAGTTCCTCATTTGCAGTATCTCATTAGGATGTTTAGTGGAGAAGATATTGTTGTTGTTGTTTTATTTATACTGTGGGCAAAGCATGGGCTTACAAGAATTCCTCCATTGTTTACCATGAGTCTCAAACGTTTGGAGTTTTTCTAAAGGCCTGAGTCAATTGATTATGTAGGAATCTCAGCTTTCATTTAAAAAAGTTCTCTCTACTTCTGGGCCTTACAGCTAAGGGAGGAAAGCTTTAAAACATGAACCCCAAATGCTCAAGAAACAAAGGCCAATAAAAATCCAACATGTTTTATTTTTAAAAATCTTATGATTTGTAGACTATTCTCATAACTTTGTGTAGGCGTTTGTGATTTTTGGGTTGGCAATACTGCTCTTTGATTGGTGAATTTAGAGAGGTCTCTCCTTCAGTTTCCCTTTCCACCTCCTTTTTTTGTCACAGGTCATCAGAGAATCGTAGAGACAATGGAGAGTAGGGCGAGTCCATGACTATGGTTAATGACTGGTCAGGTGACTAACTATTATCAGCCAGTGGTCTGAATGAGCCATCTACTGCCATCTGTTAATCAACTGTAGGAAAAGGCTTCAGGAGCAGACCTTATTTATATCGGCAACCTACTTTGCACACAGAGATCAGTAGACACACTTGCTGTGTCAAGGTGATCAATTTTGGCTCTTGGGTTGAAATTCACTTAAGACTTGGAGCTGGGAGAATGAAATGTTGTTATCCATATTGTATGATTAAAAGACCTGAACCAATATGACCTGGCTTAGGTCTACCATAACTTGAACACTAAGCAGAGGATAGTGAGTCACATCTAACTGAAAGTCACAGAAGATGGAAACAGGTTTTATTTCTGGTGGTGTAGAGTCTATTTGGGAGTCCTCAATTATATCTGACACTGTACATGCAGTGTTTAAAGGCAGAGCTGACTAGAATCAATTGAGAGTCCTTGTCTTGTCTCAGTGATCGCTTGAGCAAAAATCATTGATAAAACCTTGTGTAGACTGACCTTGGACTCAACATGCAGGCAGTGTGTTGAAGGGCAGTGCGAAGGAGGCAATGGTGGTGAGGTACCATATTACCTAGTGAAATCAGTGGTGCTGAAATCACTAAGGCCTGGAATTTGACCACAGAACTGACACTTTCTTAACAAAGACTCATTTGCTATTTAAAAATAAATCAATGTAATAGAAAACTGCAACGCTCTCTGGGAACTTTTGAAAATCAAACTTTAAACTTTATTGAAAAAAATTGGATCGTTTGCAAATTGAAAATATTTGACTCTACACTTAAGGCAACTGATTTAATTTTGTGTAAAATTTTGCATAATAAAGGATGGCATTTTTTTTTAAATGTTCAACTACATTTTGATCAGATCTACTTCTGATGTGATATTTGTGTGTGGTTGTGGTTTGTTGTGTGGGTGCGTGTTTTGGTTGTGGTTTTTTTTTTTTTTTTGCTCAACAAAAAATCCTGGGGGTGGGGCCCTGCCAAAGTGGATCGAATTGGGCCCTCCACTTCCTAAAGCCGGCCCTGCTCGTGCTCCACACTCTGCATTTCCTCACCCTCGTGTCCGGACCTGATACCAAGTGGCGGGACTATCTTAGACCAATTGAGGGTGAGGAACCCCGATGGGCCAGCGTGTATTCCACCTTAATCCCACGGCCCATCGGGGACATCAGTTGGCGGCTCCTTCACGGAGCCATGAGCACGGGAGTGTACCTGGTGCGGTTCACCCCCATCTCAGACGCCTGCCCCTTCTGTGGCCTAAGGGAAAACCTGGCGCATGCGTACCTAGAATTTGCCAGGTTGCAGCTCTTTTTCCGGCTCCTCCAGAACCTCTTGTTGAGGTTCTGGCTGTGCTTTTCCCCTCACCTTTTTATTTATGCACACCGCATCCGTGGCCCCACAAAGTCGTGAGACCTCCTCGTTGACCTCCTCCTGGCCCTGGTGAAAGCCGCTATATACAGCACCAGGAGGAGGATGCTGGACGAGGGGGTGCTCTATGACTGTGGGGCCTACTTCTGTTCCTCCGTGGTCTCATGTATCCGGGCAGAGTTCCTCTGGGCAGCGTTCACTGGCTCTATCAACAGCTTTGAGGAGCAGTGGGCGCTGTCTGGGGTTCTCTGCTCGGTGTTCCCGTCCGGTTCCCTCATTTTAAACCTTTGACCTGCACCCCTTGACACTGTTTTTCATTATTTGTCCCCCAGAATCAGTTGAGCCCTTGGGTCCAGTTGTCCCTCCTGCAAGGCTGGGGGAGGGGCTTTTAGAAGTGGGCGGGCTGATGCCCACCCACCCCCTGAGGTTTTCAAATAGTGCCGCACTTCGAGGCTAAATTCATTAGATCACACTCAGAGGGGTAGCCATGCTAATCTGTAACTTGAAAAACTACGAGTAGTCCTGTGGCACCTTAGACTAACAAATATACATAATCTATAGATCTCTAGATGGAGTCGTATTAGCCTGGGATTCTGTATTTTTGTTAGTCTCTATGGTGCCAGAGGACTACTTGTTGTTCATTAGATCAGTATTTGTTGATACTTATTAGCTTAGCTCTACTTTCAGGATCAAGTGGCATTTTCAAGGGAATGAAAAATGAGCTCTAAAAGTTCACTGAACCTAAAAACTTCACATTGAAGTCACAATGATTTAGATAGTTCAAAAGACAGAAAATTCACCTTCTGGTTGGTATTTCCCCTTTAGCACCACTTTAGTTCTTGGGGGTCAAAAGCAGAATGATTTTTACATGTGCTGTTCATACCCTGTTTGGGAAACACGGGGCACGTGTACACTAGGAAATTATTTTGAAATAACTAAATTCGAAACATCTCCCAAAATAACAAAATTGAAATAGTGTGTCCCCATTATGGGGGAGCATCGAAATTAGCCAGAACTATTTTGAAATATCACATCCACGCTGACTGGAGCGTGCCTCAGACATAGAGGTCCTGGAAGTGCTGCAGAGAGGGCACCAGGAGGGCGGAGACTTCCTGTGGCTGCTTGGTCAGGCAAGCTGCGACACATACTTTCAGGGGCTCCTCTCTACGGCCGCCTCTCACACGCCACTCCTCCACTGCCTCCCCCCTCACAGGACACAAAAGGGATGCCGTGTGCTCTGGTTGCCCTTGCGGATGCAGCAGCGCTCACATCATGGAGCCAGAGCTGCTGCAAAGCAGTGCCAGGCTCACAGGACTCGTGCTGCACCTCGTGGCACAGTTCAGCCACACTACCCCAGCAGGACAAGGACCAGCCCGGACCATAGGCCCTCATCACCCAGGTCCTGGCGCTCCTGCTGCTGCGCATGCCCCTCAATCCCCTGGACACCGCGGAATGCTGCTCTTGGCAGAAGGAGACGAGCTCAGACTGGTGGGACCACATCGTCCTGCAGCCGTGGGACAACCAGCAGTGGCTTCAGAACTTCTGCATGTGCAAGGCCACCTTTCTGGAGCTCTGTGGGTGGCTCGCCCCTGCCCTCAGGCAACAGGACACCCGCATACGACCCGCTATCCCCATGCAGAAATGCGTCACCATCGACCTATGGAAGATCACCATGCCAGACAACTACCGCTCCGTTGGGAACCAGTTCAGCGTGGGGAAACATACAATCGGGGCCGTGCTCATGCAAGTACCGAAGGCCATCAACCAGGTGCTGCTACGGAGGGTCGTCACTCTGGGCAACATGGACACCATTGTGGATGGCTTTGCCACATGGGCTTCCCCAACTGTTTGGGGGGCCATAGACAGCACGCACATCCCCATCCTGGCCCCCGGTTGATCATGCCTCAGAGTACATAAACAAAAGGGGGTACTTCTCCATGGTGCTGCAGACTCTCGTGGATCACGAGGGACGCTTCGCCAACATTGTTGGCTGGTCGGGAAGGCGCATGATGCCCCCATCTTCCAGAACTCCTCCCTGTTCCAAAAGATGCACACTGGCACTTCCCCCCCCCCAACCGCACCATCAGTCAGGGCGGTGGACATGCCCATTGTCATTCTGGGCGACCCAGCCTACCCCTTGCTCCCCTGGGTCATGAAGCCCTACACGGGCAGCCTGGACCCCACCAAGGAGCACTTCAATGCCAGGCTGAGCAGCTGCTGCATAGTCATGGAGTGTGCATTCGGCCATTTAAAGGGGAGTGTGGCAAGGTCAATCCCACTCCTGTGTCCCACTCCATCTGTCCCTCAGCTAAAAAAAGGGTGCTGGGGCAGGTGCCTCCTGGTCAGCCTGGGCTAGGTAAACAGTCCTCCCCAGCCAATGGATGAACTCTCAGGCTACCCGGGGGGAAGGGAGCCCAAACACCCCTCGTGGAAGCGCCTCACCCACCTTGCTGTCCCTGGCAACACTGTTGTTCCCCTTCTCAGTTTTTTCTGGTTTTCTCCTTATCTGTTCTGGTCTTGTCTCACTCCAACTTCCTCTCCCACTCTCCCCTCTCTTCCAGCCGGGAGGGCTTTTTAAAAGGCCCCCATGGCAGCCTCAAGTGAGATCAGCTGGCCCTAACTTATTTATAGGAGCCCTGTCTCCACTGCTCCTGATTGCCCTGAAGTAACCCTCTCATAATTAGCCAGGGCCCTTGCTACCTTTTAGCGCTGCCTTTCTCTCTCTCTAATCTAGCCCTCTGGCCTGACCCTGTCACAGGGAGGTTCCGGAGTCTCCTCACCTGTCTGGACCTCAGTGAGCACAACATCCCCTTCGTGGTGGAGGCCTGCTGTGTGCTCCACAACCTGTGTGAGAACAAGGGGGAGACTTTCCTGCCAGGGTGTGGGGGCAGAGGCTGACCAGTTGGCCAAGGCATTCGAGCAGCTGGACACCAGTGCCACACGGAGAGTACATCAAGGGGCTGTGCTCATCAGGGAGGCCTTGAGGGAGAGTTTTGTCCAAGGCCACCTGTGACATTCTCCCCCATTCCTTGCCACAAGGGGCCCCTGCATTCCCTCTGTGTGCCTTTCCTCCCCCGCCTTCCCTTGCCCTCCCTCCCCGCAGAGCAAATAAAAAGGCCTTTTTTTGTGAAACAGGAGTGTATATTGGGGGGGGAAGGGATATACAACAGGGGAGGAACTGGGGAAAGAACCTGGAATGGGGGAAGGGGATGAGGGGGAGGGTCTCAGGGATGGGGCTGGGCATGGTGCCTGCCTCAGGTTGTTCATGAGGCTTCGACTGCCCAAGAGGTCCCAGCACCACGTGTTCTGGGGCCCTGGTGGGGCTAGGAAGGGAAGCCATGGGCGGGGCAGCTGGTGGCCTGCTCCATTCATGAGGCCATGCACTCCATCACTGAGGTGAGGGAGGAGCACATGGCATTGTGCTGGTGTGCCAGCTGGTCCCAGATGACCTTCCCCTGCTCTTGGTCAGTGGCCCGCTCCCAGCGCTGCTCCTTGAGCTCCCAGACCAGGGACTGTAGGCAGGCCATCTGCTACCTCATCAGGTCCTCCCGGGTTTTCTTCCACCTGCAGATCCCGTGGAGTCAGGTAGATGGCATGGGAGATGGGGGATATGCCATGCTCCCAGCTGTCCCAGCTGTGAAGAAAAGTGAGAAGGTCAGTCATCCCAGGAGACACTGTGCATGAAACTTAGCCCTAATTTCTGAGCCGCCACTGAAGGTCTTGGTTCTGACGATGACAATGTGCTTCGAGCAAGGCCAGCAGTTGCCTAGACAGTGGGCACTTTCCTGCAGGGGCACGGACGTCCCAGGGGAGCATCGCTAAACCCACAGCCCGGGGACAAGCAAGCATGGGAAGGTGCCAGCCAGGCCAGGAGACTGCGGGCAGGGCAGGGGACGGGGTGGTTCGGCTTCCTTCTGTGTCCCACATGCTGGGGCTGGCACTGGTGGTGTCCCCCAGACAGGGAACTTCTATCCCTGCCCACTGGAGGGGAGGTGTTGGGGGAGGTGTGTGAACAGCAGACGCCGCTTGCCAGAGAGAGTGCTACTAGGGTCCCCGCCTCTTCCTGCCCCCGGCAGGTTCCTATGCACAATATCAGTCTTCTCCACATCGCTGTGCTTGACCAGGAGCAAATGCTGCCTGAGTGCAGGCATGACCCTGTGCTGTGTGCGGCATTGCTGTGTGTTTCAATGACCCCAGCCTCCTTAGTGGTGGCTTGTCATGGGAAGGTGTCCCACCAAGGAGGCCGGAGTAAGGCAGGCCGCTCCAGGAACCTTGTGAGAAGGAGCAAGGAGTTCCTGTGTGACAGCCTCATGGGGGTGAGTGCTCCGGACTGGTGCTCCATGTGCACAGGCTTTTGTGCGACCCCCCAGGCTGAGTGAGGCACATGCAGCCACTCACAACCCATTGCCCGCCCTGCGTGTAGATCTGGAAATGTAGAGAACTCATCTTGAGTGCCTTCCTTGGGTTCATCTGAAACCTGGGAGACATCCTGGGAGGGGGTAAAGGGCCAAGATCCTTATAATATGTATGCAAGATTCTGACCACAGTCTTTGTTAAGAATCTCTCACATATGCCCAAACTGGACGGGCCTGGTCTGAGGCCTGGGACCTAACAATGGACAATACATGGCTAAGGTAAAGTTGAGATAGGCAGGAAACAACCTTGTTTGTTTCACTAGGCATAAAACAAGCTGAGACAGCACAACCCCAGGTGGGGAGCAGTAATTGGGGCTTATCATGAGTTAGAGGCACATGAGTTTTAAGTCCCGGCTTGACAAAGCCCTGGCTGGGATAATTTAGTTGGGATTGGTTCTGCCTTGGGCAGGGGGGCTGGACTCGATGGCCTCCTGAGGTCTCTTCCAGCCCTAGGATTCTATGATTCTATGACTCACTGAGAGGGGCCTCAAAGTCTGCTTCCCAGCTCAGGAAGAGATGACAGTGTGCCCTCCCTGAATACCAACCAGAGTTCAGGGAGAGGGCTAACATGACAGCATGAGTGACGGTATCCTCCTTCACAGGTGCCAACCCGAGCTCAAAGGGATGCATTGATAAACTATATACAATTGGCATTGCTGTGTACTTTTACTGTTCTCTTTGCTTTAAGACCCGCTAGGAATGTACCTGTGGGCCAGCCTGTCTGGGGGGTGCCACCCATCATTTCTAAGGACCTGAAATCAAGATTTAACCTACTTACTGCAAGATGAAACTTGAGCACTAACACCTGTTTATTAGCATACATGTTAACCTGAGCTATGGGCGGAGCAATGATGTAATCTTTTAGACTATTGGCTTATTGTGCTCATTATGCCTTGCTGCTAGAACCTATCCAGGGGCTCAGGAACTCCCACCCCATCGCTTCTCTCTGCCCATTGGCTCCCTATATAATCTATAGTAATCCATTGTTTGGCAGTGCCTCACTGAGCCTAATAAGCGAAGTGACACTCCACCAGCTGTGTGCAATAAAAGGCCTTGTGCTTGAATCTACATGGTGTCAAACTTCCATTCCTTCAGGGGGCAACTGGCTCCAGAGTGAGGAGCAGCTCCTGGCTGGCAGGCGTGGTTGCCTGACTGGCCACCTTCTACTCCTTGTCCTCTGCCACCCCGCCCTCCAGCACACTGATACCAGGTGTGTCCTGGCCAGACTTGACGACGGGGTCGGGGAGGCGACCGGCCACCTTCCCAGAATGACATCCAGCTGGTCATAGTAGAGGCAGGTGTGTGGTGCCACCCTGGAGTGTCTGCTCTGCTCCCTGACCTTGTGATAGGCCTGCCGGAGCTCCTTCACCTTCATGTGGACCTGGTTCAGGGTCCGGTTGTGGCCTTTTTTGGTCAGGCTGGTGGCGATCCAGCCATAGACATCTACATTCCTTTTCCTGGTGCAGAGATCCTGGAGGTTGGTCTCCTCCCCTCAGACCTCGATGAGGTCCAGGATCTCTGCACCAGTCCAGGCTGGAGCTGTGTTGTGTTCCTGGCCAGTGGCAGCCGAGGGAACAGCAGGAGTGCTGGCAGCCATGGGAGGCTCTGAGCTACATCAGTTGCGTAGCTGAAGTTGCATAGCTTAATTCGACTTTAGCTCTGGTGTGTAGATGTATCCTCTGTTTTCAGTCTGAGCCCCAACATGGAGTAGGGAGCAAAAATAAAATATCATTTTAAAAGCAATTACTCCACTTTTTTCAGCCCTATGAGGTGGCCTATAGTATATAGTTCCAGTTGGGTTTTAGTACAGGGAAAAAGTTTAGATGATTTCTTATGTCATCTGCCTTGTGTTGCCCATCTCATTTCTCACATTCTCGGAGAATCCTTGGCATAGAATAGGGGTGTTTAGGAGGGGATAAGCATTCCTGCTAAAATGACTAACAGTGCAATGGAAAGCAATATTCCTGGGTGAGTTCAATAGCTTTCAGAGTTAACACCACATTGCCTTGGACAAATCCACTCACATTTCTGTTGGACATACCATTTGCATTGGGATGTACACTTACACACATAGCATTGGGTCATATTCAGAAGTTTTTTGGTTGGGTGGCTAGTTTTTAAATGGAAGCTTAATGTTTGCAGAAACTAGCAAGGCCACCAGGACCATCTGCTCATCTTCTGGTTCACCCCACCTCAACTCCTGCTCATCACTAGAAGACTCATCTTAGATCAGAGAAGTGCAAGTCCTCAAAGCAATCACAAATTCAGGCACTTCTTCTGTGCCAAGGCAGAGGTAGAGAGAATTGAAGTGCATCTCTGTGTCCAGAAACCTTAATACAGAACCAGCCCTTTTATATGCATGACAACCCCCACAAAGAGAACATAGCAGGCTTTTAGCCTGGCTCCTCAGGAAAACTTTAAAGAGAAAAAAAGTTGACTTTTGAAATGTCCCTGTTATTTTACATGAGGCATGTTTGCAATCCTACACCGAGGAGAGTAAAACCATGGGCCTGATCCTCAATTGATGCATACTGATGTGAAGACGGATCTTTGCTGATTTACAGCAGCTGGAGCTCTGGCCTGACTGCTCCAGGTATATTGAGTTTGGTAATGTAACTGGCTTCTCTAAGGGTATGTCTACAGTACAAAGTTAATTCGAAATAACAGCCTTTATTTCGAATTAACTTTAATAGCGTCTACACAGGCAAACCGCTATTTCGAAATAGTGGAGCCCTTATTTCGAATTTGGTAAACCTCATTCTACGAGGAGTAATGCCAAATTCGAAATAGCTATTTCGAATTAAGTGCTGTGTAGATGCTTAATTCGAAATAGGGGGCCTCCAGCCCTTCCCAGGGAGCCCTGGTGGCCACTCTGGGCACAACCAGGAAAACGTATTCTCCTCTCCCCCAGCCCCAGAGCCATTAAAGGGGTAGACCCTGGCCACAGTGCCTGTGCCAGCTCCAAGCCTGCCAGCCCAGAGCCAGCAGTAGGCACCGGGGCCCCTGACCCAGTGGCCCCAAAACATGAGCCAGCAAGCCACTGGCAGCCAGCCCTCCACTGCTCCCCAGGAGCAGTCTGCCAGCTCCCAGGAGCCTGACAGGGGCTGGAGAAGGTGGGCGCCTTCCTGGTCCAGGGTGGAGATCATGGACCTTATTCAGGTTTGGGGGATGCCCCAGCGTCCCATGATCTCCGCACTAGACGGAGGAATGCGGCCGCCTATGGCAGGATAGCTGCCAGCCTGGCCACCAAAGGCCACATGCGTAACCCAGGAGCAGGTTAGCATGAAAGTCAAGTTGGTCTGGCGAGACCCCCAACCCTGAGCCCTGAGCTTCCCTCCCCTTCTTCCCTTGCTTCCCCTTCCAGCTCCTCCTCCCAGGTTTCCTCCTCTTCCACCCTCTCTCTTCCCTCTCCCACCTCCTTTTCCCAGTCTCCCAGAGGTTCATCCCCAGTTTTGTTCAATAAACCCAGTTTGTATTTTTGAACATACGTGTCTTTTTATTTGACATCAGGAAGGGGGCTAGGAGGTAAGTGGAAGGACGTGAGGGAGGAATGGGGCACGAGCCCTCGGTGGGGAGGACCGGGAGGCTCTGAGGGCTCTCGGGTGGACGCTCTCCTCAGGGCCTCCTGATCCTGACAGCCCCAATGGACTCTCGGATGGCAGCCTGCAGCAAGTGCAGCCGGGCTGAGCAGCTCTGGCTCCATGTGGCCGAGTGCTGTGGTGCAGCTCTGGCTCCATGGGCCAAGACAGGACTGCTTTGCTGTCCTCATCGAGGTAGACAAGCAAGCGGGGAACCCTGAGAACTGTCTGTCCGGGTGTAGGGTCCTTTAAGCACGGAGCTCAGTTAGCCTCAGGCAGCAGCCCCACACTCTAAGTCCTAACCTGATGCCCTGCCAGCACTGGTTCCGGCCAGTCTTAACTTCAGTTCAGGGTCCACTCAGTGTGGCCGTGCTATTTCGAAATAGTTTTTGTGTATAGATGCGTTATTTCGAATTAGCTTAATTCGAATTAACTATTAACTATAAGTTAACTCGAAATAGAGCTGTAGTGTAGACATACCCTAAGTGCATTGCCCCCTAGCTGCACAGTGTTTGCTTTGGTCTCCAGATCCCACTTTGTCCAGCTGGAAAGGTTACTGTAAACTCGCAGGAAGGAGAGGGTGAAAGTAATCAACCCCTTGGCTGACCTTTCACCCAAGTCCTGGCGAAACATGCAGCCGGGGCTAATACACTCATGCCCAGCTGCTCAGCAGCTGACCCCCCAGAGGTCCCCTTGCTGACAAAAGGCCTATCTTCTCTCCGCCTAAATGATTTAAATTCTAATCAAACATCATTTATAGTACATTTCGGAGCCGTCTCCCAGGAACTGCTCCCATGTGATCCGTTTCCAGGGCAACCAGGGGGGGCTCATTTCAGAAATGTCAGATTGCATTATTGTCTTCACACTTCTCTG
Organism: Rafetus swinhoei; assembly: GCA_019425775.1. Lineage (NCBI taxonomy): Eukaryota > Metazoa > Chordata > Testudines > Trionychidae > Rafetus > Rafetus swinhoei. The sequence goes on along the minus strand of JAFJHL010000564.1, from coordinate 2,057,131 downwards.
ATAACTTGGTGTCTCTCTCTTTCTCCACCATCCCCATAGTTTTCACTTGCTCTTGCCTTCTCCACCCTCACCACCAATGCCATCCCCACCCCTGCCTCCCAGGGGAAAATTACTAGCTCTATTTCATTACTTCCCCACCCCTCCCACACTGCGCAGGTCCCCGTTGGGGTTCGGCTGTGTGGTCTGGTGTCATTTTGGTGTGCTAGATATGGAAATGAGACATAGATTTCTGCCCACAATGGGCTGGTGAGGGAGGTATTTTTGCCCATCCGCCTTTTTCCATGGTAGGGCTGTGTCAAGTGACATCCCTGGGCCGCACCGGGGGCGGGGGGCGGCGTTGTGGGATGCTGTCAGGCAGCATGACATTTGCATCCTGGCTTGCGGCGTCCCTTGTATGACAAGGGGGAGCGACAAGAGTTCAGAAGCAGGTCCTCCTTTCCAGGTGGAGGAATGGTAACAGCAACTATTGTGTCCTCCATCCCCCATACACACACATAACCACCCCCTTCTCATTCACACCGGGCACGCAGCCTGTCCTGGGGGAAAATTTAGAGTGTGCTCAGGGCTGACACTCATGGTCTCTGGCTCCTAGCATCTCTGCTCTCCTCCTCTCTCTGCACCCCTTTGCCTGGCTCTGGCTGTTAGTCTAATCATAACATTGGCCATTCTGAGTGACCATGGAGGTGGAGACAGCCAGTGAGCAACTAGCCCCTGGATCCTTGGGGGAACAGCGAGCACATGAAACAGCACAGTAGCATCTAAAGCAGGTGTCATAACCATGAGGGAAGGCCAGCAGCCTGGGGACTAAGGGGTTAACTATGTCCCCTGTACCTAGCCAGGTATCTGATCAGCCAATGGTAATGCAGGTAGGGATTTCAAACTGAGACAAAGGAATTTTGGGGTTTTCCCTCCTTTGTCTCTGAGGCAGTTTTGCTCTCTAGATACTGAGGGAGACAGAAGACATGTCTCTCTCCACAAGAAAAAAATTCTTCATAATGTGTAAGTAGGGTAAAATCTAGATAAATCTGTCAGGTTTTATTGTTTTCTGGTTTGGGAATTTGGATCTGAGGTCTGTGCTGTTAGAAATGGTTTTTCCTCTCTTTTGTAACTAAGTTTTGGCCCATGGGGGGATCCCCCATGAGTATATTAATTGGTGGCTCTTACCATCTAGCCATTCCAACTATGCTTGTAACTGGGGTATTGTTTTAATAATAAAAGTTTTCTTTTTTTAATTAACCTAGTATTGGTTCATTTCTGTGTCCTGGAAAATATGTCTGTGTGATCTGCCTGCCTCTGACGAGGTGACAGCAGTCACAGACTGCAGCTTGTAGTTTCTCTTTTCTTTTCAAGCTCTTTGGAGAAAAGAGCTTGGGGTGCCCTGGGGTTGGTTTCAAGTGTCCACCCCTGTTTGTGGGTTCAGAAGCACTTGATGGTGGCAGTGGATTCCCCAAAATCCTAATATCCGGATTTTGGGGGGAGTTTTTGTACCAAAGGCTGTAGAGATCAGGTTTTGGGGTTGCTTTTGCGGCCCCCCCCCCCCCAAAACTTCTGCATTCATCGTGCCAGAGTGGGGAACAGCCTTGACAGCAGCCCTGGGCAAAATACGGCCCGTGGGCTGGATCCGGCCCGCGGAGGTAGCAAGGAGACCCAGGTAGGCTCCCCTGCTTGCACCGTAGCCCCATGTGCCATACAGAAACGTGGCTGCTGGACGTCCTTTCTGTTTCAGAACTGGAGGGGAGGGGGGGGGGAGTTTCAGGAGCCGCCCCACCCCCAGCACAATTCCATTGGCCGGTTTCTGACCAGAAACCAGCCAATGGGAGCTGCTTGTTTGAATAACAAGCAGCCAAAAGGAACCACGCCCCCTTTCCTCCACTCAGTTATTCAATGAAGCACATGGCCAGGCAAGCAGGCAGGCAGGCAAGCTGTTTGGCTGGGAAATGTTCAAACAAGCAGGCAGGCAGACTGCCTCTGGCACCCCAGCCCTTCCCTGCCCCAACCCTCTGCCCTCCCACTCAACATACCCAAACCCTCTGTCCCCTTCTTGCACCCATACCCCCTCCCAGATCTGGCCCTCCAATCTCCTGCCCCAGATCACAATCCCCTCCTAGCCTAGGTCACATCCCAAACCCCTGCACTCCAGTCCCCTGCCCTAGGTCACAATTGCCTGCTTCATCCCAACTCCCTCCCAGACTCCAGTCTCCCTCCTGCACCCCAGTCCCTTACCCCAAGCTCCCTTCTGCACCCAACCTCCATCCCAGACCCTGCACCTCCTTCATTAATATCATGGACGAGTGTGGCCCTCGACCACTTTCCAAAATCTTGGAGTGGCCCCCTGTCAAATTATTGCCCACCCCTGATCTAAAGACTGCGGTCCAGGATCCCCCATTATGTTTGGTGCTGTACCCCACAGAAAAAAAGATGGCCCCCAGCCCCAACAGTCTAAGAAATAAATCATGTGGCTGGCTGAGGACTGAACTACAGGAACCACCCCTCTGTGCTCATGGATGTTGGAAGGCAAAGCTGATTACAGAAGGCACCTTCATAGGTTCCAAGTGCAGAAGGGACGACTTTGCTCCTCCTTCACCTGGAGCACTCCCTCTGAAACTCCCTGTTTGCTGCCCCTGTTGGCAATTACAGAACCCTTGAGGGAAGTGGCTGTCTGTAGTGTGTGTTTGTGTTTGGGGGTTTCTTGCTGTGTACTGAGCTTGTGTCTGTGTGTGTTTGAAGGAGTGTGTGCTATGGCTGGCAGTTGGAAGCTGTGAGCTTCTAAACAAGGTTTGAAATCTAGAAGCCTCTGTTAATTGGTTAAGCCTTAATCAGGGGGCAGGGCTTTATAAAGCAGTGAGTCAACGACCAGTGAGCTTTGCAAATAGGAGCAGCAAACAGGGAGTTTGGAGAGGCAGTTGGGAAGGGGGTGAGATACACTCCCCATTCTTTAAAACCTTTTCACTAAACTATTATCAAAACTTCCTGAGCTCAAGTGGGCCTTCAAGGGTTGATTGCATCAGAGGCAAGGCTTTGAGCAGGGCCTAGCGTCACCCTTATAAAAAAGGCAGCCAGAGCGAATGCAGAGAGCAGGGAACAGGGCAGCAACCAACAGGCGAGTTTGCCTGGGAGTTCACCCTGAGGGAGCTCCACAGTGTTTGGTACTCTTTTTCTTGAACTTTTTTTCCTCTTCTGCCCTTCAAGGAGGCATTGAATAACATCTGAGGAATCTCTCCGAAGGAAGGCAGGTATGGATAGTAATAGGTCTGCTGTTGTTACCTGCAGAGCTTGTGCCACGTTTGTCTTCCTCCCAGAAGAAAGAAGGGATTTCATCTGCACTAAGTGCAAGCTGGTCACCATTTTGGAAGAAAAAATTAGGGGACTTGAGGCCCAAGTATCGACCCTACGCTCGATCAGAGAGGATGAAGACTTCCTCGATAGAAGGCAGCATTTAATCCTGCAGGCACAGCAGGCTGAAGAGCCAGTCAGGGCACTACAGGACAAGGAAGAGAACTGGCAGCATGTAACCTCTAGGACAGTGGTCTCCAACCTTTTTAACCAAAAGATCACTTTTTCAATATAAGTGCAATGTAAGATCTACCTCAAACCCAAATACCCTTGCCGGGCTTCTTTCCCACCCCTTCTCTGAGGCCTCGCCCTGCTTGCTCCATCCCCCTTCCTCTCCCATCCTCACTCACTCTCACCAGGCTGGGGTAGGAGGTTGGGGTACAGACTCTGGTCTGGGGCCAAGGGGTTTGGAGTGTGGGAGGGGCTCTGGGCTTAACCCAGGGTGGGGGATTGGGGTCCAGGAGGAGTTTCAGGGTGTAAGCTCTGGGAAAGAGTTTGGGTGCAGGGGGACTCATGTCTAGGACTGGAGGCTGGGTGTAGGAGGAGGGTCAGGGCTGGGACAAGGGTTCAGGAAGCAGGCTCTGGCTGGGCACCGTTTAACTGAGAAGGCTTCCGGGTGGTGGAGCAGTGGGGTTAAGGCAGGCTTACTTCTGTGCTGGCCCTGCCCCACTCCTGAAAGCAGCTGGCATGTGCAGCAATGGCTCCATGGTACATTGCATGTACAACAATGGCTCCCCCCACTACAGAAAGGATGTGGACATATTGGAGCGGGTCCAGCGGAGGGCAACCAAAATGATTTGGGGGCTGGCGCACTTGACCTACGAGGAGAAGTAGAGGGATTTGGGCTTGTTTAGTCTGCAGAAGCGAAGAGTGAGGGGGGATTTGATAGCAGCCTTCAACTTCCTGAAGGGAGGTTCCAAAGAGGCTGGAGAGAGGCTGTTCTCAGTAGTGACGGATGGCAGAACAAGGAGCAATGGTCTCAAGTTACAGTGGGAGAGGTCTAGGTTGGATATCAGGAAAAACTATTTCCCTAGGAGGGTGGTGAACCACTGGGATGGGTTACCTAGGGAGGGGGTGGAATCTCCATCCCTAGAGGTTTTTAAGTCTCAGCTTGACAAAGCCCTGGCTGGGTTGATTTAGTTGGGATTGGTCCTGCCTTGGGCAGGGGGCTGGACTCAATGACCTCCTGAGGTCTCTTTCAGCCCTAGGATTCTATGATTCCAGTAATCTGAGGCGGAGGTCTCTGTCTTTCCACGCCCGTGATTTTAGCTTTGCGCAATGAGGGCATTTTTGAGAGTTATGCTGCTCTCCGAGGCAGCGGACGCTTTCTGAATGACCATCCAATATCGGATAGGCTTTTTACATGAGGTGCAGCGCTTAAACCCAGGTGAGCCAAGCATGTCTGTGACAACAGTCAGGAACTGCAGGAAGGGGTTATCTGGCAGGAAAACCCTTATACCAGTGGTCTCCAACGTTTTAAGCACAAGATCACTTTTTGAATTTAGGTCAGTCCAGGATCTACCTCAAACCCCAATACCCCTGCCCCTCCCATTCTTCAAGGCCCTGCCCCTGCCTCACCCCTTTGCTGAGGCTCCGATCTCCTCGCTCTGTGAAGATGGGAGTACAGGGGAGGGGGACAGAGTGGCATCAGCACCAACCCTGCCTCTCTCTCCCCAACCCTGCACAGCAATCAGGAGGCTTCTGGGGGTCAGCTCTGAGGCTCTGGGCAGGAGCAGAAGGGCAGTGTGGGGAGGGACTGCTGAAGTGCCCAACCAAACCTGTCAAGATCACCTGTCAGAGGCTCCAAGATCTACCAGTAGATCCTGATCTACTGGTTGTGACCACTGCCTTATACTAAGCTAGGGTTTTTTTTAAACTACCTAATTAACTACTACAAAAAATGTAACTGCTTAAGCAGGAGGGATAGCTCTGTGGTTTGAGCATTAGGCTGCTAAAACCTGAGTTATGAATTCAGCTCTTGAGGGGGGCCATCTGGGGCAAATCTGTCAGGGATGGTACTTGGTTCTGCTGTGAGGACAGGGGACTAGACTCCATGACCTTTCTAAGTCCCTTCCAGTTGTCTGAGTTAGGTATATCCCCATATAGGATGAGATATAATCATAGAGATGCTAGGGAGCACTGCTGAGTCCATTTGTAGCTAGTGGAGGGGGGGGCTTGTGTGTGATGCTTAAAACATAAGAATGGTCAAACCAAAGGTCAGTCTAGCCCTGTCTGCCAACAGTGGCCAATGCCCCTAAGGGGGTGGACCAAAGACAATGATCAAGTAATTGGTTGCCTTTGATGGCCAGGGGCACCATTCCTTACCCCCTGCCTAATAGCCTTTAATGGACCTAAGCTCCATGAATTTATCTAGCTCTTTTTTAAACTCTGTTATAGTCCTAGACTTCACAGCCTCCTCTGGCAAGGAGTTCCACAGGTTGACTGTGCGCTGTGTGAAGAAGAACTTTCTTTTATTAGTTTTAAACCTGCTGCCCATTAATTTAATTTGGTGTCCTCTAGTTCTTATATTATGGGAACAAGTAAATAACTTTTCTTTATTCACCCTCTCCACACCACTCATGATTTTATAGACCTCTATCATATCTCCCCTTAGTCTCCTCTTTTCTAAACTGAAAAGTCCCAGTCTCTTTAACCTCTCCTCATATGGGACCCGTTCCAAACCCCTAATCATTTTAGTTGCTCTTTTCTGAACCTTTTCTACTGCCAAAATATCATTTTTGAGGTGAGGAGACCATATCTGTACACAGTATTCAAGATGTGGGCGTACCATAGTTTTATATAGGGGCAGTAAGATTTTTGTTTTATTTTCTATCCCTTTTTTAATAATTCCTAACATCCTATTTGCTTCTTTGACTGCCGCTGCACACTGTGTGGATGTTTTCAGAGAACTATCCATGGTAACTCCAAGATCTCTTTCCTGATTAGTTGTAGCTAAATTAGCCCTCCTCATATTGTATGTACATTTTTTCCAATGTGCATTACTTTACATTTATCCACATGAAATTTCATTTGCCATTTTGTTGCCCAATCACTCAGTTTGGTGAGATCTTTTTGAAGTTCTTCACAGTCTGCTTTGGTCTTGACTATCTTGAAGAGTTTAGTATTACCTGCAAACTTTGCCACCTCACTGTTTACCCCTTTCTCCAGCTCATTTATGAATAAGTTGAATAGGATTGGTCCTAGGACTGACCCTTGGGGAACACCACTAGTTACCCCTCTCCATTCTGAAAATTTACCATTTATTCATACACTTTGTTTCCTGTCTTTTAACCAGTTCTCAGTCCATGAAAGGACCTTCCCTCTTATCTCATGACAACTTAATTTACATAAGAGCCTTTGGTGAGGGACCTTGTCAAAGGCTTTCTGGAAATCGAAGTACACTATATCCACTGGATCCGCTTGTCCACATGTTTGTTGACCCCTTCAGAGAACTCTAATAGATTAGTAAGACATGATTTCCTTTTACAGAAACCATGTTGACTTTTGCCCAACAAATTATGTTCTTCTACGTGTCTGACAATTTTATTCTTTACTATTGTTTCAACTAATTCAGCTGCCAGTGCGTGCGTGTCACGGCATGGTGGGGGGGTCCCCGGCCCTGCCCCCCCATCCACAGCCAGATGTGACTCTCAGCCGGCAGGTAGAACAGAAGTTTTTGGTTCCCTGGGACACAGCATAGCTTAGGATCGATGCTAGCACAGGTACCAAGAGCAGACAGCATTATTCATCTTGGGGAGAAGGGGTCCTGGATCCTTCTCCCTCCTTTTCCTGCTCTAAGCCCTTTCTCTCATCATAGCTCAGAGGAGACTGACTCTTCCCCCAGGCCCTACCCACCAACCTGGAGTTAGCCCCGCCTATTCTTCGTCTCCCTTCCCGGGCAGGAGTTGTTAGCTCCTATGTCTGGCCCTCAGGTGTCTGGGCCCAATACACATCTGGAGTGAGTCCTGCTCAGCCTCTCCCTCCTTATGGGGAGAGGGCTGCAGTGTCTGGGGAAAACTGAGGTACATGTACACACACAGCATGATACAGGAAAGACTGAGGTACATGTACCAAGACCCCCCACTATGTCACAGCGTGTGCACAGCCCCAGGGACACTATCATCAAATCTCCGCTCTGAGGCACCCATGGGGGATGGATCTCTCTCTCTCTCTCATATCAAATCTTTGTTTCTCATGTAGGTATTTATAGAGTGGGATCAAGTCATGCCTTATGACAGGGGTGGGCAATAATTTTTGATGGGGGCTGCAGAAGCCTGCTCCTAGTGTGGTCCAGGAGGTCTAAAGGACCCTCCCCCAGCCTACAGGGAGGATCCAAAGAGCCTTGGCCACTAAGGCTATGTCTAGACTACATGGCTCCGTCGACAGAGCCATGTAAAATAGTTTATTCGGCATAGGCAAAGAAGCGGGGATTTAAATAATCCCTGCTTCATTAAAATAAAAATGGCCGCCATGCTGTGCCAACGATCAGCTGATCCGGCACAGCGGGGCAGTCTAGACACGCCGCGGTCAACAAGGGAAGCCTTTGTCGACCTCTCCGGTAAACCTCGTTTCATGAGGCATACCGGAGCGCTCGATAAAGGCTTCGTCGCATCGCGGGCGTGTCTAGACTGCCCCGCTGTGCCGGATCAGCTGATCGTCGGCACAGCACGGCGCTATTTTTATTTTAATGAAGCGGGGATTATTTAAATCCCCGCTTCTTTGCCTATGCTGAATAAACTAATTTACATGGCTCTGTCGATGGAGCCATGTAGTCTAGACATAGCCCAAGTGATTCCGGGGAACAAAGAAAAAGAAAACAGGGATGGGTGTGAGGGTCAAAGGGCTAAAAAAAGGGAACCAGATGGGGACACTGAGCAGAGAACCCCGGACTGTGCCCACTGCCCCTCGAAGGTCTCAAGAGAGCCAGCAGACGCCGCCCAGTGGAACTCTGCTCAGATATGCGAGAGGATGCAGGAACGGAAATAGGCCCCACAGTCGCAGGCCCCTCCCTCGGCCAACCTCTGCTCCCTGGTCTTGGCGATACCATCTTGGCGATAGCCAGGAGGAGGTTGATCAGGAGGTCCTGTGACTTTGTGGGGCCGCGGATGGGGTGTGCGTAAATTAACAGATGAGGGGAGAAGTGCAGCCAGAACCTCAACAAGAGGTTCTGGAGGAGCTGAAAGAGGGGCTGTAACCTGGCGCACTCGAGGTTGACGTGCGCCAGGGTCTCCCTCTCACCACAGAAGGGACAAGTGTCGGGAATGGGGTTGAAACACGTACACGCCACATACACGCCCGTGCTCACAGCTCCATGCAGGATTCTCCAGCTGATGTCCCCAGTGGGTAGTGGAACAGAGACTGGCCCACCGGGGTTCACCCCCCCTCTATTGGTGGCAGAAGGTCTTGCCACTTGGTATCTGGGAGGGACACAAGGGTGGGGAAGTGGAGTGTGTGAAGCACGAGCATGTAGAGGTGATTCTTTGGTGCGGTTCGGAAGGGGACCGGCTGCAACGCATACAGCCGGCTTGGGTGACGAGGGGGAGGCGGTCGGGGAGGTACGCGGGGCTTAGGGCCGATGGATAGATGAGGCGGTCCAGGGGTGAGGGGTGGGTGGGGTGCACCCTCTCGCAGGACCTTGTCGAGATAAACCTGAGCAGTGGGCGGCAAAGCGTCCTTCACCTCCTAAAGTACGTGCCGGGGAGTACGTAGGGTGGAGAGCCCCATGCACTGGGCGAGCTTCCGAGTATCCACCCAGTCTCCCCGGTCGTAGTCTAAGAGGTCTCCGATCTTTGTGACTTCTGCCAGGACCAACCTCTGGCGCAAAGAGGGGGACTCCACCGCCTGCACACATAAATGGGGATTGTGTAGCAGGGGCTCCGTGAGGAGGTCTGCCCCCACGGTGGCTCCCAAGGACCTGGTCACCGCTAGCAGCTTCCAGGCCCGGAGGAAGTCCTGGTAGAAGGCCAGCAGCTCGGAGAGGTCTCACGGAAGACCTCTCAAATAAAGGAGCTGCCGGTCATATCGGAGCCCTTGGAAGTGGCGAAGGAAAGCATGCGCCAGCGTGCTCCACGCCGGACTACCTGCATCAAATAGGAGCCTCTGCAGGGCCTGGAGGCAGAGGACATGGACCCGCGTGTGCAAACATGTCAGACCCTGCCTTCCCTCCTCCAGGGGGAGATGGAGAACCCCTGCATAGTCCCAGTGCAGTCCTGGCCAGAAGAACCGCAGCATCAGCTGCTGGATCTGAGCCAGGAAACCCAGGGTCGGGACCAGGGTGTTGAGCCAGTGCCAGAGCATGGACAGGACCAGTTGGTTAAGCAGCAGGGCCCTCCCACGCAGGGAGAGGCACCAGAGCAGTCACGTCCATCTCCGCAGCCGCTCATCCACCCTGGACTCTAAACCTTTCCAGTTCTCTGGCAGAGAGGGATGCGTGGCAGAGAGAAAAATGCCGAGATAGAGCAGCGGACCCGCGCTCCACCTGATGGCCTGAAGCGTAGGTGGGAGGGAGCTCACCTGCCAACCGTCCCCAACCACCAGGCCAGAGTTCTTGACCCAGTTGACCCGGGTGGAGGAGGCTGCCGAGTAGACGGCTTGTCATGCCTCCACCTGTGCCAGGTCTCCTGGGTCCTGGACCACGAGGAGCATGTCTTCAGAGTACGCCGACAAGACCAGTCACATCTCCGGCTCATGGAGCACCAACCCCGACAACCTCTTGTGAAGGAGACGGAGGAAGGGCTCGGTAGCCAGAGTATACAGCTGGCCCGACAGCGGACACCCCTAACGTACTCCCCACCCAAAGCTGACTGGTGCAATCAGGGTCCAGTTGAGCTTCACCAAGCACTCTGCGGAAGCTTACAGCACCTGGAGAAACCCCACAAAGTGGGGCCCAAAGCCAAAGGCCCGCAGGGTACCCAGGAGGTACCCGTGGTCCATGCAGTCGAACGCCTTCTCCTGATCCAAGGACAGGAGGGCGAACGACAGACCATCCCCACACCCAAGCTCTAAGAGATCCTGGATCAGAAAAAGGTTGTCGAAGACGGTACGGCCCGGGATGGTGTAGGTCTGGTCTGGCTGGACCACATCCGCCGACACAGACTTCAGTCTTAAGGAGATGGCTTTGGCAACGATTTTATAGTCCGTGCTGAGGAGTGAGATGGGAAGCCAGTTCCTCAGATCGTGGAGGTCCCCCTTCTTAGGCAGCAAGGCGAGCACGGCTCACCTGCACGATAAAGGGAGGACCCTGCTCTCCAGGGACTCGGCCCAGACGCTGGCAAGGTCTGGGCCGAGGACATCCCAGAACACGTGGTAGAACTCCCCGGTCAGCCCATCCATGCCTGGGGATTTGTTGGTGGGCATGAGACGGAGGGCTTCCGAGAACTCGGCCAGAGAGAGAGGCAGCTCTAGCCGGTCCCGGTCGCCCGCACTGACCATCGGGAGCTCGTGCCAGAGAGCCCTGCAGGCGTCGGTCGGATCCAGGGAGAACAGGGAGGTGTAGAAGGCTCGAGCCCTCTCAGGCATCTCCACCAGATCCGTGAGGGGGGTGCCATCCTCTGCCAGAAGGCAGGCGACGTGCTTTTTAGCCCCCCTCTTTTTCTCCAGGGCGTAGAAGAAGCAGGAGCCGTGATCCATCTCCCTGAGGAGGTGGATGCGAGAACGAACAGAGGCACCCCAGGCCCGAAGATCCTCAAGGTCCCAGAGTTCCGCCCGCTTCTCCCGGTACGTTCTGCAGAGGGGTGGATCTCTGGGGCCAGTGGCCAGCTGCCTCTCTAGCTCTAAGACCTCCCGTTCCAACTGCTCTATCACCACATCCCTCCACCTGCTGGCCCCTCGGGTGTAGTCCCGGCAGAAGAGCCACGTGCACACCTTCCCCACATCCCACCACCGCTGCGCCGAGGGAAAGGCACGTCGCCGCCCGCACCAGGCCAGCCAGAACTCCCGGAAGGATGCTACAAAGCCCACGTCCTCCAGCAGGCTGTTATTGAAATGCCAGTAGGCCGGCCCCGGCTGCTCCGAGGAAAGAGAGGCCGTCATGGCCACCAAGTGCTGGTCCGAGTACAGGGCCTGCGGAATGCTGGAGGAGTGAGCCCAGAAGAGATGATGATGAGAAAGATAAATGCGGTCCAACTGGGAATGGAATGACCGTTGACCCACCACCCGGACGTAGGTAAATGCCGTCTCCCTGCCCAGGTGGAGGTCTTGCCAGACATCCACCAGGAAGTGATCGTCTATTATCTCCCTGAGGACATCTGCGGCGGCCAGACATTGCTTGGTCCCCGTACGGTCCTGCTCCTTGAGGGTGCAGTTGAAGTCCCCACCCAGGACCAGGCACTCACGAGGATCCAGAGAGCCAAGGAAGGCAGACGCCTGCTGGTAGAAATGGAGCCTCTCCGGGCCGGACATCGGGCGTAGATGTTAATGAGGTTTAGTGTTAGCCCCTCCATCCGAACCCGGAGATGCACAACCTTGGAGGTCCCCAGCACCTCAGGCTGCAGGTTTGGGGATAACAGGGTTGCCACCCCAGCTTGATGGGCTGACAGGTGGCTGAAGTAGATCCTGTCCCCCCACTCCAGCTGCCAGCTAGTTTCGGCAGCCAACACGGTGTGGGTCTCCTGCAGGAAGATGACAGAGTACCCCCCCTCCCGAAGGAAGGAGAGTACCCGACACCTGCGGAGACCCAGCCTGCAGCCCCGGGTGTTTAAAGTGGCAAGGATGATCGGCGGCATTGAGAGGGCTGGGGAGGATCCTCGCCGGTGGGAGTGCTGGCAGTCCCCATTGGGCCCCTCAGCAAACCGTGACCATACCCAAACATGAGCAGGGCATCATGGATGCCGCGGGCCCGCTGGTAAGCTGCAGCCCCCCGCCACCCAGTCCCTTTATCCTCCCCCAAAATGGCCCTTACCATTTGCAGGATGAGAAATCTCCCCAGCACCGAAGGGCAAGAGCCACTTTGTTCTTGGAGCCATGGATGTCTTCCAACAAGTCACGCATCTTGCCCTTCAGTGCATCTGGTGTCAGGGCCTCGGGCCCCCTAACATCTTGGGGCCAGACCCCTCCGCAAGCCCCGCGACCAGTCGACATGGGGACACAGGGACTCTGGAGTCCCTGCTGGGAAGATGGTAGGGAGATCAGCCCCAGACGTGCTGGGAGCGGGAGAAACAAAAATCACCTCCCGGGGGCCAACATCTTGGCTGAACGTGGCAGCCCCGGGGGCGGCAGCAATAGAGTAAGGGGAGGAGAAGGTCAGGGAGGGAATCGGGAAGCGGAAGGGAGTGGGGAGGAAGAGGTGGGGATTAGGAAAAGACAGGGGGCAGGAAGAGGGGTGGGAAATTCGGTTGGGGGAGGGGCTGAACACAGTGCAGGAGTGGAGCAGATGTTGGGAGTAGGAACGGGGTCAGAAGCCTCAGCGGAAGAGACACGGGGATGCGGTGCCTCCTCGCAGGGCGGGGGATCGGTGGCAGTGGTGGGGGCAGTTAATATCTCCCCAGCGCCACAGAGAGTGCAGCACAAGAGGCCCCAGCGCCGGGGGTAAAGGGGAAGGATGGAAGCTCCCACCTGCTAGGAGCCTCCAGGGTTTCAGTGGCCACGGCCGAAGTGCTGCCACTAGCCGGGCAGATGGTTGCACCCTGGGGCAACTCAGAGGCAGGGATAAGGGAGAGTGGCGGGTCGGAAGGGGAATGAGAGGAAAGTTGTCATCTCTCCAGACCATGTTGATCCCCCTCTGAGGCAGCCGGAGTCAACCCTAAAGCCTCCACCTCCTGAGAGAGGAAGGCGAGCCCACCGCCCGCCATCACGTGTTGGCCTTTGTCAGTGGCAGGGTCAGCAGTCGCCCTCACAGCAGAGGTGGGGATGGTGGGAGCATCCTCCATGGACACCCCCTCTTGCAGGGACCCCGGGAGGGAGGTGTTTACCCCACCCGCAACCGCTGCGGTCACCTCAGCTGCCTCTCAGCACTGCAAAGCGTCCGGGGGCTCAGAGGAAGGGATGGCTCCAGCGTCCACCCCCAAAGGTGCAGGGAGGGTGTCCTCCCCCTCAGTGGATGGGGTGGAAAGCCAGGCTAGCTTGCAGTGCCTCCCCATAGCAAGCTCCCAGCCCTCGGAGGAGGAGGGCTGGGCCCAAATGGGGGAAGAGCCAGGGGACAAGGGCTGTGGTGGGAGGGCGAGGGAAGACAGGGGATGGGCAGCAGGGGAAAGGGAGACCTCCCCCTGAGGTAGGCCCTGTCTGAGTCCCGTCGCTGACCCCGCCGCCCTCTCCTCCTTGGGCCCGGCCTTGCCGCTTTTGGCGGTGGCAGCGGTGCCCGCACGCTCGTCTGGGCCCTGCGGAGCCTGAGTGGAACTCACGACGGTCACGGTTGGAGGAGGGGCGACCCTGGGGTCCAGACCATAAGGGTCACCGGCAATGGTAGGGCCGGTGCCCTCCCAGGCATTGGGGGTCCCGGATGCCTCTCCGAGCCGGGCCAGGGGGCAGTCCCTTCGGACATGCCCCGTTGCCCGACAGAGAAAACACTGGGCCTCCCCCACAGTGTAATACACCCAGTACTGGGCCCCTTGATGGGGCACCAGAAATGACCCTTCTAGGGCTTCTCCTCCACGCCATGCCAGCAGTAGTTGGATTTGTACCTGCTGGTGAAAGGAAAGGACTTGGCGGAGGGTAGGGTCCTTGCAGCCCAAAGGAAGGGGACTTAGGACTGACAAGGGCCGCCCTAGGGTAGAGAGGAAAGGCAATAGGGCAGTGTTGGGGAGTAAGGGAAGGACAGAAGAAAAGGCCACCCGTATGCCCAGGTCCTCCAAAGGCTCGAGTGGAACACGTACTCCCCCCACCGCCAAACCCCTCTCCATCACCTCCTGGGCGGCGGCCTCGGACAACAGGAAGAATACCACCTTCCCCAACATCTTAGAGGCTGCCACCATGGCCGCAGGCCCCACCACGCGTGCCAACGCCTGCACGTAGGTCTCCACGTGGGGCGAGGCCGCCATCAGGAGACAACGGACCCCGTGCCTCCTGGTGAGGGTGGGGAAGGGGCCGCGGCCGCTGGAGATGGAATTCCGGGAGGTGGTTGGGAGGCAGCAGGCGGGGGGGTGGCGGCCACCTGGGAGTACGCCCTGGGGGCCAGGGCACCGTTGCCCCCAGAGCTGGTGGAAGGAACAGGGGGGCGGGAAGGAGGGGAAGCTGTGGCCAACACCGGGGCCGCAGCCAGGGAGTGAGCCCTCGCCACACGAGGTTTTGCCTTCCGGGCGGGGCTCTTGCCCTTTTTGGTCCCCCGGCCCTTCCTACCCTTCAGGGGGGCCTTCTTAATGGTGACTGGAGGCGCCTCAGCAGGAACGGTTGAGGCCCCGGGGTCTCCGTCCATGTCCGCCATCTCCACCATAATGACAGGGGCCCCAGCAACCTCAGAGGAGTTGTCATTTTTAGGGAGGGGTGGGGAAGGGTTGGATGGGATTGTCACTGGACAACCCCCCAATTGTGCTCATGGGCGGGGAAGAAAGGACAAAAACAAACAATTGGGGAGGACCAAAGTGCCAGGGAAGGGAACAAGGAGGGAAAGGGAGGGGAGGAAGGAGGTTCACCACTCCCCCCCCCACTAGGCTGGAAGTGGGGAGGGAGGGCAACAATGCAGAAAGGGGAAGGGGAATAAAGGAACAAGGGATACACCTCCCAGCACAGGATGGAAAGAGCGGCTCCTCCGGCTGCACTGGGGAGATGAGGGTCAATTATTTAAAGAAGATGGGGACAAGTGAAGCTGTGTGTGTGGGGAGGTTAACTAAAAAGGGGGGGGAAGCTCAGGCACCAAAGAAATGAATGGGGGGGGCATGGGCACACAAGAGGGTGGATGGGACAAGCAGTGGAGAGGGAAGGCAGGCAGTGAGGAGATGCCTGCTCAAGGGGGAGCTAGACACAGCTGGGGGAAGGGAACCAGTGTGCCCACAGATGCCTGAATGGCAGGCCCACAGTACCTGTTGCAGGGCCCAGAAGAGCAAAGGAGGGCAGGGAGGCAAGCAATGGGGCCGAGAATTGAAAGGCCCCTGCAGCAACTGGGGCTGGGGAAGGAGCAGCAGCAGAAGTGCAAGGGCAGATGAACCAGGGGGAGGTGAATCACCCATGCCCCCAGCACCCCAAAAGAGCTGCACCAGCCCCCACCCAGGAACCCTGATGGAAAAGGACCCTTAATCTCCCGCCCCCCAACACAGGGCAAGCTGTGGGAAGAGAGAACCCCAGGGGCTGCCCTAAAACAGCCCCCTTACCTCCTCTGCCTCAGGGAAAGCAGCAGCAGTAGGAATGGTGGAGTTCAGGCTTGCAGAGGTGAAGAAAAGGGGCCAAAATAGACCTCCAAGAAGATGGGAGGGGGCCCTTCCCCCACCCAGAGGTAGGGCAGCAGAGACCCCCCTGCACCCAGCACCCTCAACAACTAGCTGAGGTGAAGGGGGGGAAAGCAGCCTGCAAAAAGGCAGGTGGAAAAAGGGGGCTTAGCCCCGAATGTAGGGGTAGCCAAGGCCCACCTACCACAAAAGCAGCAGCAGCCCCCCTCCACAGGCACCCCCTCCCAAAAAGGAGGAAGAGAGGAGAGGTGCAGGAGAAAGCGCAACACCCAGAAAGCAGGGGGCTGTAGAAGCCAAGTGGAAGGCAGATACGCAGCAAGCTGGGCATGTGGTTTTATGTTCTTGGTATAGGCTGCCAGAGACTGAGACCCAGCCATTAGGACACCTGAAGCCCATCTCCAGTCAGCCTGCTGCCAGTTAAGACTTATGGGCACACTATAAAAACCTCTCTCAGGTAAGGTAGGGCAAGGCAAGGGAGAAAGGGGATGGGCCAGAGGAGAGCTGAGGTCGAGCAGAAGATAAACCCAGAAGGCAGCAAGCTAACCAGGCCTGTTCTAAGACACCAGGGAGGAGGTACCCAGGGAGTGGTTGGGGAAGTGGCCCAGGGAGGGATTGCTATTCAGTGGGGCAAGAGTTAAGCCTCTCAGCCCCACTTGGGGCTACCTCATAAGGCCCTGGGCTGGAGCAAGTGGGTGGGACTAGGTTTCCCCCAACCTTTCCCCTGGCTGGTGGGCTGCCAGTAAAAAGAAAAGGGTGACCCTTGGACTATTGGAGGGGACTGACCTCCAAACCCCTGACTGGCCAATTAAGAAAAGGGCTCTGATAGCTGGGTACCCTTGGCAGTGGTAGGGACACCGAGAGCCTCTGAGGTGCACGTGAAGACCCTGCCAGGAAGTGCAGGACCCAGGGGGCTTAGCCCAGACTTGCCACAGGACCACACCAAGAATTTGGAAAGTGGTTGAGGGCTGCACTCTTTCATGATATTAATGGAAGAGATGAGGGGTCTGGGATGGAAACTGGGTGTAGAAGGGAGAGTAACAGGGTAACCCCACTCCTGGGTCCCAGTACCCCACTCAGTCCCTCCTTGGGTGATCTCAGTCCTGCACTATTAGACCTTGGCAGGGTCCCAGCTCCGGTCTCAGCCACAAAGGTGCTGGGGCCAGTGCCCCAGGGTCAGCCTGAGCTGCAAAAACAGTCCTCTTCAGCTCTCAGCTGGGCGCTCAGGCTGCCAGGAGAAGGAGGGCCTGAAACCCCCGGTTTGGGGCTCCTCACCACCTGTGATGGACCAGGCGGGGTGTGGGCACCACTGAGGGTATCTGCTGAGGGCGAATTGCTCAAAAACCAGAGCTCCTTACAGCCCCAGACTGGAGACCTTTCCCAAATCGGCCACAAGCCAGTCACACCGAGTGCTTCAGCTGCCAATCTGGCCAGCAGGAAGCCTCACCAGCAAAACCCCTCAGATACTCCAGCTCTCCCTGTGCCACAATCAGCCCTGGGCCTTACACACAGGTGAGGGGTTATAGAACCCAATCTCACCTACCTCGAACGGGTCCTCCCGGTCCCAAGAAACCAGCCACAGATCCCCGGTCAATTTACACTTTGGATCTTACCCACAAGAGCACGCTGGGCCAATCCTTTAGAATCAAAACTCTAAAGGTTTATTAATATAAGAAAGAAAAGGTTGAGAGTGAGGTTGTTAAGGAGAATACATTACATGCATCAAATCACCAAGTTCTTGATGCAGGCTCTTAGCAGAGATGTTACAAACTGCTAGCTTAGAAGTCTCTGGTGTACATCCTATGTCAGGATGGGTCCGCGATCCTTCCCGGCTCTCTGTCCCTCACAAGGCTGCATCTGGGATCAGTGGCAGAATTGCAGACAAGATGGAGTTTGCCTCATGGCCCTTTATATCCATCCCTGGTACCTTCCAAGCTGGAGCGGGTCACATGGCCAAGTGACCTGTCTGTTTCACATGCCGGCAGCCATTATGCCCTGGCTGGTTTGCATGTTCCCAGACGCATTCCTCAGGTGTGTATTGGCCTCTCTGAGAGCCTCGTCCCTGGGACTGGGCTAATTAGCATAGTCATTCATTGGACAATCCTCCTTAACAGGCAGTGCAGGCCTGTTATTCAAATAGGCAGCTCCCATTGGCCGGTTTCTGGCTAGAAACCAGCCAGTGGGATTGTGCTGGGTGCAGCTCCTGAAGCTTTCCCCCTCCCCTCCAGGATTACAGTTTTGAAACAGAAACGGAGCCCAGCAGCCGCGTTTGAGCAGTGTGCGGGTCTGCGGGGCAAGCAGGGGAGCCTGCCTGTATCTCCCCACTGCCTCTGTGGGCCGGATCCGGTGGCTTGGTGGGCCAGATCCAGCCCACGGGCTGTATTCTGCCCAGGCCTGCCTTATGAACAGCCCAGCAGTGAGGCTGACTACAAACACTGCCTTTCTGCAAAGAGTACAAGGTCTGGTTATTCGTAATCCACTGGACATTTAGATTTGGGGCTCAGGAACCATTGGGGCTAACCAATAAGGAGCACAGGAAAGGCAGAACACTTACAACCATTACTGCCCTCCCATTAGAAAGGCTGAAGCCTGATAGTATGAACTAGGCTGAAAGGCATTTACTAGCATTGCCAGCATTATGGCATTTCCCTTTAAGGTCCTGTCTACACTGACCTTTGAACCACATTGGAAAAATGGCTTGGAATTTGGGTTTCTGCCTAATGCAGTTTCAGAATTAGTCTGGTTCTCAGTGCAGATTGGACTGAAATCTGTTCCCCTACATTAGATCCTAAGTCCCTGCCTCTGTGAGAATATATTGACTGCATCAATCACTCAACTGTTTGATCTTAGCCTGTAAATTTGGAAGAGCAAGGACCATTTTGGATTATGCATAAGCAGCACCTAGCACAACAGGGCCTTCCTGATGCTAGGTGCTGCTGCAGAACCAATGAAATATGATAATATTTAGTCCAAGGACTCAGGGAGATCCTGCGTGGATGAAATAAGACAGTACAAATCACATTAGTCTTTCAAGGATAACCACAGGTTCTATCTGGCTATGTCTACACTGCAGTTATTTTGGAATAAGCTATTCTGAAATAGCTTATTTTGAAATAGCATGTCTGCACTGCAGGGAAGCCTCAAACTTAGTCCGAGGCAGGTTTCCCTAAAGTAGACATGCTATCTCGATTTAGAGCCCCAGGAGGAATAACTTAGCCCCTCACCAGGGCCATTCTATTTCAAAATAGCAGAAGTGGAGCATCTACACAGGCCTTATTTCCAAATAGCTCTTTCAGAATAGGCCTTATTCTTCGTAGAATGAGGTTTACAGAAGTTGGAATAACTGTCCGTTATGTTGAAATTATTTCGAAATAACGGAATTGCTGTGTACACGCTTGCATAGTTATTTTGGAATAACAGCCATTATTCCAAAATAACTGTGCAGTGTAGACATAGCCTCTGGGTATGTCTAGATTACATGCCTCTGCCAACAGAGGCATGTAAAATAGGTTACCCGACATAGTCAATGAAGCAGGGATTTAAATATCCCCGGCTTCATTAAAATAAAAATGGCCGCCGGGCTGTGCCGGCTCAGCTGATCGTCAGCACAGCGCGGCAGTCTAGACGCGGATCGGTCGACAAGGGAAGCCTTTGTCGACCGCTCCTGTAAACCTCGTTTCACGAGGCATAAGGGAGCGGTCAACAAAGGCTTCCCTTGTGGACCGATCTGCGTCTTGACTCGTGTGCTGTGCCGACGATCATCTGAGCCGGCACAGCGCAGCGGCCATTTTTATTTTAATGAAGCCGAGAATTTAGATCCCCGCTTCATTGACTATGTCGGGTAGCCTATTTTACATGCCTCTGTCGGCAGAGGCATGTAATCTAGACTTACCCTCTGTGTCCACCAGCCCTGATAAAGAACTGTCTTTGCTCTCATGACGGTTAAGTACTATCTCATCTCAACCAAGAGGAATTCTACAGACTAGAACCAAATCTTCAGCCAGGAACATCCCTGCTCTTGGATCCACATGCAATCTGTGTGTGTGTGTGTCAGATTTTCTCCAATGAATTCATAAATGGTTTGTGGTACTGTAAGCACAATGTGCAATATCTCAAAATTTTTCACAAACTAAAAATCCCCCCCCCCAAAAATGAGACAGGTTGGATCCATCTAAATGTTTTGTTTTGATAATTTTGAAACATTTCATTTCAATTTTGACCTTTTATTTGAAACAATTAACTTACATTTTGAAACAAAGGCTTTTCAAATCAACGCACACTTTTCATTTTGACATTGGCAAAACAGGATATTTTCACAATTTTGGTTCCTCCCCTCTTTTTTATAAACATGTGAAATACATCAAAACTAATGCTTTCTTGCAAAAATAAAGTTTATTTTTGATGAACTGGCATTTTTCAATGAAGAAATGTTTTGTTAAAAAAATTCCAACCTCTTCTGTCTTTTTTTTTAATCTAGTGCCCAAGACCACTCTGTGTCTGGTTGTTTTTCACACATAGTTCTATAGCTGAGAGCCTGTTGCTTACCTTTGTCTTTCAGCTATGGAATGCAGCATGAGCCCACAGATGAGTGCTAATCATCTGATCAGTTTTGTATAGATCTGGGATTTCTCCCATGGAGTTTTAGAAACACACCAGAAATGTGGTAAAGGAGCATTGAGGTGGGCACCTGTATTTGATCCCGGGGGCGTACTGTGTTTGACAAAAAAATGCAAGGTGTATGGGCTGGCATGAAAGATTATTTGTTTCAAAATCACCTGTGGCAATACTGAGAAGTTAAGGAATTTCCCTCTCCAAGGTGAAATTCTTTGTTTAGTGAAAATGTCAGCATCCTTGTTGCTGAAGCTGCATAAAAAGGTGGTACATAAGAACATAAGAACGGTCATACTGGGTCAGACCAAAGGTCCATCTAGCCCAGTACCCTGTCTGCCAACAGTGGCCAATGCCAGGTGTCCCAGAGGGAGTGAATCGAACAGGTAATGATCAAGCCATCTCTCTCCTGCCATCCATCTCCACCCTCTGACAAACAGAGGCTAGGGATTCCTTACCCATCCTAGCTAATAGCCATTAATGGACTTAACCTCCATGAATTTATCTAGTTCTCATTTAAACCCTGTTACAGTTCTAGCCTTCACAACCTCCTCAGGCAAGGAGTTCCACAGGTTGACACTGCACTGTGTGAAGAAGAACTTCCTTTTATTTGTTTTAAACCTGCTGCCCATTAGTTTCATTTGGTGGCCCCTAGTTCTTATATTATGGGAACAAGTAAATAACTTTTCCTTATTCACTTTCTCCACACCACTCATGATTTTATAGACCTCTATCATATCCCCCCTTAGTCTCCTCTTTTCTAAACTGAAAAGTCCCAGTCTCTTTAGCCTCTCCTCATATGGGACCTGTTCCAAACCCCTAATCATTTTAGTTGCCCTTTTCTGAACCTTTTCTAATGACAGTAAATCTCTTTTGAGATGATACCACATCTGTACGCAGTATTCCAGATGTGGGCATACCATGGATTTATATAAGGGCAATAAGATATTCTCCATCTTATTCTCTATCCCTTTTTTAATGATTCCTAACATCCTGTTTGCTTTTTTGACTGCCGCTGCACACTGCGTGGACGTCTTCAGAGAACTATCCACGATGACTCCAAGATCTTTCCTGATTAGTTGTAGCTAAATTAGCCCCCATCATATTGTATGTATAGTTGGGGTTATTTTTTCCAATGTGCATTACTTTACATTTATCCACATGAAATTTCATTTGCCATTTTCTTGCCCAATCAGTTTGGTGAGATCTTTCTGAAGTTCTTCAGTCTGCTTTGGTCTTAACTACCTTGAGCAGTTTAGTATCATCTGCAAACTTTGCCACTGTTTACCCCTTTCTCCAGATCATTTATGAATAAGTTGAATAGGATTGGTCCTAGGACTGACCCTTGGGGAACAGCACTAGTTACCCCTCTCCATTCTGAAAATTTACCATTTATTCCTACCCTTTGTTTCCTGTCTTTTAACCAGTTCTCAGTCCATGAAAGGACCTTCCCTCTTATCTCATGACAACTTAATTTACGTAAGAGCCTTTGGTGAGGGACCTTGTCAAAGGCTTTCTGGAAATCTAAGTACACTATATCCACTGCATCCCCCTTGTCCACGTGTTTGTTGACCCCTTCAGAGAACTCTAATAGATTAGTAAGACATGATTTCCCTTTACAGAAACCATGCTGACTTTTGCCCAACAAATTGTGTTCTTCTATGTGTCTGACAATTTTATTCTTTACTATTGTTTCAACTAATTTGCCCGGTACTGATGTTAGACTTACCGGTCTGTAATTGCCGGGATCTCCTCTAGAGCCCTTTTAAAATGTAAGCAGGGTCAGGATAAACTCTACCCTGACATCTGGTGGTGAATTGTGGCAAGTGGTGCAAAAAGACTTCAGGGGCTGATCTCATTTGCATAGGCACACCCACCCCGCCTAGTATGAGCTCACAGCAGCCCAAATGGTCACTTTGGCCGCTGTGGTATCCCCAGTCTCTCTGTTATTGAGGCAGGGGGGATAAAGTGTTGTTACCCTGATTATGTGAATCAAGGACAGTGGAATAGTGGAACTGTTTTATGACAGAGGGATTCGCCATCAACCAAGTAGCACTCACTAGACAAGGGGCATGGGTTCCAAACCCAGTGAAGTGAGACAGGTTGGGGACTGGTATTTGTGTCTGTGTGCTCTCTCTCTTTCTCTTTTTTTTCCCTCTCTCTCTCTCCACTGTGGAATATCAGAGCTAGTTTGGATTCTATTAGAAGTCTAGTAACAGGCTGCTGAGCTGACTTCACTTTGAGCCAATGGTGCACTAGCACGGAGGCTCCTTTACTACAAGCTGAGCTTGCTAAAGAGCTGAGATCTACTATGAGCTGAAATCACTGAGTGCTGTGGGGAGCCTGACGCTAAATTGCTGAGCTGCTAGCAGAGCAGTTTGTGGGAATGACTGAGTGGAGCAGCTGGCGGGAACAACCGGCAGGCGGACTACAGAGCGGCCGGTGGGAATGACCGGTGGGCAGCCGGTGGAGTGGAACGAGATGGAAAGGTGGAGCAGGGCGGTTTGCGGGACGGCTGGAGCAGCTCGCGGGCCAGCAGGTGGAGTGTGGCGGAGTGACTCGCGTTAAAGGTGGCAGCAGATCCCTACGGAGAGGCAGGGCCGTCGGCGGACCATGTAAGGTGTATCAGCACCCGCCCCCACCGTTCCACCCAGGTTGGGAGGTAAAAACCCTGCAGGTAAACTTTTGAACCCTGGGGCGGCACTGACCCGGGACAGAGACTTTTGGGGTGTCAGACTTTGGGTGATTCTTGGCTGGGGGTGGGTCTTTGCTCATGGTTTGGTCTGTGAATATTAGTTGTGGTGTTTTCCCAATTTAATGCTGATGTCAGTTACCTCATGTTATTAAAGATTTGCTGCTATACCGAGGCTCTGTGCTTGTGAGAGGGAAAGAATTGCCTCTTTGAGGTGCCCGGGGTGTGTGTAAGATTTCCCAGGTCACCGGGTGGGGGCTCGAGCCGGTGTTGCATTACGTTGTTGGGAGGGGACCCCTAGGTACTGAACCTGGCCCTTGCTGCTATTAACTTGGCCTAGCAGAAGGGTTACATAAATACTGGCGTTACATTAGCTATCTTCCAGTCATTGTGTACAGAAGCTGATGTAAAGGATAGGTTACAAACCATAGTTAATAGTTCCGCAATTTCACATTCGAGTTTTTAGAACTCTTGGGTGAATGCCATCTGGTCCTGGTGACTTGTTACTGTTAAGATTATCAATTAATTCCAAAACCTCCTCTAATGACACTTCAATCTGTGACAATTCCTCAGATTTGTCACCTGCAAAGGACGGGTCAGGTTTGGGAATCTCCCCAACATCCTCAGCCGCGAAGACTGAAGCAAAGAATTCATTTAGTTTCTCCGCAATGACTTTATCATCTTTAAGTGCTCCTTTTGTATCTCCTTTTGTAAAACCTCTCCAATGCATCATCAGTTATCTACAACCCATCCTGGACAATGATCCCTCACTCTCACAGGCCTTGGGAGGCAGGCCAGTCCTCGCCCACAGACAACCTGCCAACCTGAAGCAAATTCTCACCAGCAACTATACACCACACCACAGTAACTCTAACTCAGGAACCAATCCCTGCAACAAACCTTGGTGCCAACTCTGCCCTCATATCTACACCAGTGACACCATCACAGGACCTAACCAGATCAGCCACACCACCACTGGTTCATTCATCTGCACATCTACCAATGTAATATACGCCGTCATGTGCCAGCAATGCCCCTCTGCTATGTACATCGGCCAAACTGGACAGTCCCTACGTAAAAGAATAAATGGACACAAATCAGGTATTAGGAACGGCAATATACAAAAACCTGTAGGAGAACACTTCAATCTCCCTGGACACACAGTAGCAGATTTAAAGGTAGCCATCCTGCAGCAAATAAACTTCAAGACCAGACTTCAAAGAAAAACTGCTGAGCTACAGTTCATTTGCAAATTTGACATAATCAGTTTAGGATTAAAAAAAGAGGCTGCGTCTAGACTGGCAAGTTT
Organism: Rafetus swinhoei; assembly: GCA_019425775.1. NCBI lineage: Eukaryota > Metazoa > Chordata > Testudines > Trionychidae > Rafetus > Rafetus swinhoei. The sequence continues at coordinate 2,032,878 of JAFJHL010000564.1, read as the reverse complement.
TTCCGCAAAAGCAGCCGCTTTTGAAAAAACTTGCCAGCTGTCTACACTGGTTGCTTGAATTTGCAAGAACACTGGCGATCTGATGTAAGATTGTCAGTGTTCTTGCGCAAATACTATGCTGCGGAAAAAGCCCTCTTGCAAATGTATTTGCGCAAGAGGGCCAGTGTAGACAGCTCAGGACTGTTTTGCGATGGCGAAAATGGCGATCGGGCTTTCTGCACAAAACGCATCTAGATTGGCACGGACGCTTTTCCACAAAAAGTGCTTTTGCGCAAAGCGTCCGTGCCAATCTAGACGCTCTTTTCATAAATGCTTTTAATGGAAAAACTTTTCCATTAAAAGCATTTGAGGAAAATCATGCCAGTCTAGATGTAGCCAGACTGTGAATGGCTAGCCAAGTACAAAAGCAGTTTCTCTTCTCTTGGTGTTCACACCTCCACATCAGCTGCTAGAAGTGGGCCTCACCCTCCCTGACTGAATTAACCTCGTTATCTCTAGCCTTATTCTGGCCTGCATATTTATACCCGCCTCTGGAAATTTCCACTACATGCATCTGATGAAGTGGATCTTTGCCCACAAAAGCTTATGCTCCAATACATCTGTTAGTCTGTAAGGTGCCACAGGACTCCTTGTCGCTTTTGCAGATCCAGACTAACACGTCTACCCCTCTGATACTTTTGTATATCAGTCGTCCAGGGGCCCCACTGGCTGTTTAGCAGGCTTCCTGCCTCTGATGTACTTAAACATTATTACCTTTTGAGTTTTTGAATAGCTGTTCTTCAAACTCCTTTTTGGCTTTTCTTATTACATTTTTACACTTAATTTGGCAGTGTTTATGCTCCTTTCTATTTTCCTCACTAGGATTTGACTTCCACTTTTAAAAAAAGATACCTTTTTATCTCTCAGCTTCTTTTACATGGTTGTTAAGCCACGGTGGCTCTTTTTTAGTTCTTCTACTGTGTTTTTTAATTTGGGGTATACATTTAAGTTGGGCCTCTATTATGGTGCCTTTGAAAAGTGTCCATGCAGCTTGCAGGGATTTTACTTTAGTCACTGTACCTTTTAATTTCTGTTTAACTAACTTCTTCATTTTTGTGTAGGTCCCCTTTCTGAAATTGAATGCCACAGTGTTGGGCTGCTGAGGTGTTCTTCCCACCACAGGAATGTTGAATGTTATTATATTATGGTCACTATTTCCAAGCGGTCCTGTTATAGTTACCTCCTGGACCTGATCCTGCGCTCCGCTCAGGACTAAATCAAGAATTGCCTCTCCCCTTGTGGGTTCCTGTACCAGCTGCTCCAAGAAGCAGTCGTTTAAGGTGTTGAAGCAAAAGCTCCTCTCTGGTTTGGCGGCTAACAAACAGCTTTATTGATCAATAAGGCACAGAGTGAGCCAAACATGGTCCCAGCAGAGCCGGGCCCAGTAAGGCTGGCTAATACAATCAATCCTAGTAGCTTTATACCCTTAACCAAACAAGTCTGACGTCAGGGCATCCAATTACAGAAATCATCAATTAAACTTAGAAAAGCAAAACCTTATCAGCAAAGAAAGGAGCAGGTAAGAGGGAGTGAGAGCTCTCCTCTCAAACAGCTCAATTAACACATTCCAATAGCTTAATCCTGTAGGCCTCACATGGGGTGACAAAGTTCACTCACTGGCATACGTGCAAAGGCAAGAAGCTGAAATGGTTTCAGTTATACAAGATGGCTTCTAGCTAAATATGAAAATGGTTTCCACAAAGGTATATTATGGTCACTATTTCCAAGCTGTCCAGTTATATTTACCTCTTGGACCAGATGCTGCGCTCCACTCAGGACTAAATCGAGAATTGCCTCTCCCCTTGTGGGTTCCTGTACCAGCTGCTCCAAGAAGCAGTCGTTTAAGGTATCGAGAAATTTTGTCTCTGCATTTCGTCCTGAGGTGACATGTACCCAGTCAATAAGGGGATAGTTGAAATCCCCCACTACAATTAAGCTTTTTATTTTGATGGCCTCTCTAATCTCCCTTAGCATTTAATAGTCACTATCACTGTCCTGGTCAGGTGGTCAATAATAGATCCCTGCTGTTATATTCTTATTAGAGCAGGGAATTATTATCCATAGAGATTCTATGGAAAATGTTGATTCATTTAAGATTTTTACTTCATTTGATTCTAAATTTTCTTTCACATATAGTGCCGCTCCCCCACCCGTATGACCTGTTTTGTCCTTCCGATATATTTTGTACCCCGGAATGATTGTGTCCCATTGATTGTCCTCACTCCACCAGGTTTCTGTGATGCCTATTATATCAGTATCCTCCTTTAACACAAGGCACTCTAGTTCACCCATCTTATTTTTTAGACTTCTAGCATTTGTGTACAAGCACTTTAAAAACTTGTCACTGTTTATTTGTCTGTCCTTTTCTCATGTGTCAAATTCTTTATGTGAATGTTTTTCTTCTGATTTGGCCCATACTTTATCCTCTTCCGTCCTCTCCTCCTGACTAAAACTTAGAGAATCTCTATCAATAGGATCTGACGACAAAGGGTTTGGGGTCGGCAGATCCCCGTCTAGACTACTGCACTGTGCCAACAATCAGCTGATCGGCACAGCGCAGCCTCATCGATTATTTAAATCACGCTTCATTTCCTCCAGTAAACTCATCTACATGGCCTCCATCAACGGAGCCATGTAGTCTAGACACACCCTGAGGGCCAGGAGCTCCTTGCACCGAATGCACGCATACACCATCTGGGCAGGTAATCATACGTGCTACACTGGGTGCAATGAACAGGATAGCCCCCACTCTGCTGCTGGGCTTCTGCCTGCATTCTCTCCTACAGCTACCTAGGTTATTGAAAGGGTTTTTATTTCAATTTAAATCAGGAAGTTGATTATAGTTTAAAGGTTTTAAAGAATGGCAAGTGTACCTCACCCTCTTCCCGCTCCCCTTCCAAACTCCCTCTCAAAACTCCCTGTTTGCTGCACCTGATGGCAAAGCTCCCTGGTCACTGACTCACTGCTTTATAAAGCCCTGACCTTCCTGATAGCCCCGCCCCCTGATCAAGGCTCAACCACTTAACAGCGGCTTCTAGATTTCAAACCTTGTTTAGAAGCTCACAGCTTCCAACTGCCAGCCACAGCACACGCTCCTTCAAACACACACAAGCTGAGCACACAGCAAGAAATCCCCAAACACAACACACACTACAGACAGCCACTTCCTTCAAGGGCCCTGTATTTGCTCCTCCTTCACCTGGAACACTCCCTCTCAAAGCTCCCTGTTTGCTGCCCCTGTTTGCAGCAAACAGGGTAAAAGTGAGGAGGCACTCCCCGCCCGCCCACAGCCTCATACTTTGGAGCAGTAGCTTAAGTAAAGTCTAGAGCTCTAAACTCAAATAGAATACCTGAATGCTAAGTCCCCCCTCTACCACAGATTTGGTGTATGACCAACAACTAGCTGAGAGGAATTGGTTTGGATTCAGGCTTTGCCTCCACTAGAAAGGCTTTGCTGGTGTAGTTCTATGGGCAAACCTTCCCAGAAGTGATGCAGCTCATCCATTGGAGGAGTTCTTTGCCAGTGTAGTTCATACCAGTTCCCCAAATGAAATAAACCATGCTGGAAAAAGGACTAGTTTGCTGATATAACAGCAGCTACACTAGGGCTTTTGCCATTTTGTGTGTATGTGTGTGTGTGAATTCTTCCACTCCTACCTGACAAAACTTTTAAGTAGGCCAGACCTCAGATTGGGACTTTGCTTCTGTTTCCATTGACCTCTTCCCTCCAACTTTGTCTGTCTTGGCCCAAAGTGGCCTGACCTAATGAAGCTGGGGGACTGGGGGGTATGTCTACACTACAGAGTTTTTTTCAGAAAAATGGCCATTTTTCTGAAAAAAACTTCAATTATGTCCACGCTGCAATCACATTCTTTTGAAAGAAAATCAAAAGAACAGAGGGTTTTTTTTCCAGCATTGGTAATCCTTTTTCTACGAGGAAGAAGCCTTTTTCCGAAAGAGCCCTTTCGGAAAAAGGTGTGTGTGGATGGGGAAGAAGGAGCTCTTTTGGAAGAAGAGGAAAAAGCACAGGTGCCCTGGTGGCTAACTCCGTCCATAGTAATCACAGTTTAAATGCGAGAGCATCCATTCAGTGTGGACGCTATCTTTCGAAAAAACAAATCGCTTTTTCGATGCGCTTTGGGAGTGTGGACGCTCTCTTTCAGAAGACGTTTTTTCAGAAGATCTGTTCCGGAAAAGCTTCTTCCGAAAGAAGCCTGCAGTCTAGATATAGCCTGGATCCATAGTGTGGAGAGATGGTTATTATAACAACCCACCAGACCATTGGTGGAGCACTTTGCGAAGCAGACAGGGGAGTTTGAGAGGGAGCACAAGAGATCCCGCCACTGAACAGGCCACTAGGAGAGTGGACTAGCTTTGGTTTGAGTGCGTTTTCTCGACTGTTTGTTTGCGTTTTGTTTCTGTTCTGTTGCAGGTGGTTTCAGTTACCGTGATCTTTTGTTCCCTTGATGACTTTTGATCAGCCTCACTCAGCCTTGGGATCAGCCTCTCCCTGTGTGGCTAACGAGGGGGTAGGCCTCACCTAGGAGAGCAAGCTTTAAAAGCCAGAGGCAGAGCAATCAGGGGAGAGAAGCGGACAGGCGGATGCAGACAGGGGAGTTTGAGGGAATCCTAATATGGTTAGGAAGACCCACAACACCTCTGCCGGCACTGCTCGTCTCCTGCGCCTGCGCCTATAGCCAGACAGAGCACCTGACCATGGATGCCTCTACCCAGATCCTGGTGTGGTTTTGCAGGTACTGTGGCTTGCAATTCCCAGTTACTGAAATCCAGGCTGGGGGGACCATCCAATGTGAAAGGTGCCTGCTGGTGGAATCTCTCAGGAAGCAGGTGGGAGAGCTACAGGAGAAGGTGGCTAGGCTGAGGAGCATCTGAATCCACAAGCAATTCCTGGAGAGTATTCATGTGGAGACTGCTGAGGTTGAGGATGCTTCCCCATTACAAAAGCCTGCTGACACACCACTGGTAGGGGAGGAGATGGCTCTGTAACAGAGGGGACACTGGCAGCTGGTCACTTCTGGTAGCAGGCAGTGCTCCACCTCTGCTCCCAACCATGGTACTGGAGAACTGTTACACTGTTCTGGTTATGGTAAATAAGGAATCACCCCCCAAAGCAGAAGAGGAGAAGCCTTGTACCCCCAAGGCTGAGAGGTCTGCTACCACCACTGCAAGGAGGAAACATAGGGTAGTGGTGGTCGGAGACTCTCTTCTGAGGGAGACAGAGGCGCCCATCTGTTGCCCTGACATGTCATCTCGGGAGGTGCTGCCTGCCAGGAGCCCGTATCCGAGACGTTACGGAGGCATTGTTGAGGATTATCCGGCCCTCTGCTACTCATCCATGTGGGCACTAATGATACTGCGAGGTGTGACACTGAGCGGATCAAGAGTGACTACAGGGCTCTGGGAGTATGGGTGAAGGAGTTTGGAGCACAGGTGGTATTCTCTTCGATCCTTCCTGTCAAAGGTAGGGGCCCAGGCAGAGACAGGTGCATCCTGGAGGTGAATGCCTGGCTGCGAAGATGGTGTCGCCAGGAGGGCTTTGGCTTCCTCGACCACGGGATGCTATTCCAGGAAGGACTGCTAAGCAGGGATGGGGTTCACCTTTCGAGGAAGGGGAAGACCGCATTTGGACACAGACTGGCTAACCTAGTGAGGAGGCTTTAAACTAGGTTCAACAGGGGCAGGTGACCAAAGCCCACAGGTAAGTGAAAAACATGGGGACCTGGGAGATGGATCAGAAATGGGAGGGAGCATGGGCTATAATAGCAGAGATAAAAGAGGGAGAAGGCAGAACTGAGGGGCAAGATCAAATCAGTATCTTAGATGCCTATATACAAACTAGCCAATTAGCCCGTCATAAGACGGGATTTTCAGGTCTCTCTTCCATGTCAGTCTTCTCTCCTGAGCCTCCGGTCTCTCGCTCCGTCTCTCTCTCTCTCTCTCTCTCTCTCTCTCTCCCCCTCCTCCTACTGCCTCCCCACTCTCTCTCTCTCTCTCTCTCTCTCTCTCAGCTCTCCTCCCCCTCCTGCCTCTCACTCGGGGGACCACGGAGCCCAAACGGCCATTTGGGCTCCACGCTCCCCGTGCTGCATGGGGAGCGCAGAGCCCAAGCGGTCGCTTGCGCCACTTGCTCCCCCACGACGGCCCGGCTGAGCGGCGCAGAACTCAGCCGAGCGCCACAGCAGGAGGCGAAGGGGGGCGCGAAGGGGGGCCGGGCGGTGACGTACATGGCCGGGCCCCGCCCCCTGGCCGTGTACGTCACCACCCCGCCCCCCTTCGCCTCCCGCCGTGGCGCTCGGCTGACTTCTGCGCCACTCAGCTGGGCCGCCGCGGGGGAGCAAGCGGCGCAAGCGGCCGTTTGGGCCCCAAGGTCCCCATGCAGCACCCCCGTGCTGTGCGGGTGGTACACAGACGAAGTCAGCTGGTTCAGGGTGGGCAGCAAGTTAACACAGTCCCCTTTAGGGGATAGGCCAAGCCCTGGTTCAGGGCGTGGCTACAAATAAACACAGTTAGTTTATAGATGGGCCAGGCCCTGGTTCAGGGCATGGCAGCAAACACACACAGTAAGTTTGGGGGCTCCTTGTTCAGGAGGGGTGCAGGCCAATTGCCTGCAGTGGTGGTGAGGGGGAGACTGCCACGCGATAGGTGGGTGGTGGGGGGGGGGGGGCACAGGCCCACCCACTCCACTGCGCCCCAGCCCAGGGCCCTAGGAGCAGCGGTGTAGGCTGCTCTGGGCTTAGCGGGGGCTCCAGCCCGAAACGTGCCGGCCTTGGGGCCTTTAACAGCCCCCACTAACCCCTGGGCCACTTCCCTTCTCCCCCTCAGCCGGTACCTGGGTTTCTGGCTGTGTGACCAGGGAGCCCAGGGCAGGTTCGTCACACTACGGTCCTGGTGGTCCCGGTCCAGTCCTCCACTGCTTGCAGGTATGCGGGGCTCAGCTGGTCTCCTGGTGGAGGCGGAGTCAGGCATCTGGGCCAGTCCACAGGGTCAGGCTCTGTTGGGGTCTCAGGCCAAGCCTCTGGCCTTGGTAGCGGCAGCGGCAGCAGCTTCTCCCGGTTCCTGGGCAGGGGCTGGGGCATGGAATCAGGCTGGCCCTTGGGGTCCTCTGCAGGGTGGGGTGGGCCGGGCCGGGCCTCGGCCTCCCAGGCCGGGAGCCCTGAGTAAACCTCTGTCCTCTCTACAGGCTCAGCCCTGACTGAGTCTGCTGGCTGGGCTTTTATAGCTCTGGCCCCACCCCCTGGCTTCCAGTCAGGTGGCTGGGCGGAGTCAGCCTCAGCCCAACATGGTGGCCGGAGGGGTTCCTCCTCCTCCCATAGTTTCAAATAGGCCCGCCCCACTACAGAGAAAGAGGAGCAGGGTGCAGCTGCTGCTCCTTCTCTCCCGCCTCTCCCCCCGCACCAGCTGGAGCTCTCCCCACCCTACCCAGCCACCACCCACCTGCTGAAGCCCCCAGCTGCTGGGCCTGCTCCCCTGGACACCGCCGCTGCTGCTGCTCACCACCCCCAGCTGCTGCTGCTGCTGCTGCTGCCTGAGGGGAGGGGAGGGGAGGGCCTGCTGGCTTGCCGGCTTGCCCCTCCAGAGGAGAGGAAGAGGACCCCATGACCACCAGCACCCACCACCTGGAGCCCCCGCCTCGGCTGGCCGCTGCTTGCCTGCTGCTGCAGCTGTACCACCTGTGCCCCGTTGAGGGGTGAAGAGGAGAAGGCACCACCTAGACCTGTGGAGGGGGCTTTCAAAGACTGAGCTTTTTTCCCATCTCTGCTCCTGGGGTGGTGGTAAGTTGAACTGCTGAGAGGGGGCCGGGGGAGGGGCAGAGAGCCCTCCCAGTCCAGCTGCCCCCCCCTTCCTGCTGCCACCACCCCTAACACCCCCTTTACCACCTGGACTTTCTCTTCACCCCTCGACGGGGCTGTTGCTCTGCCTAGGACTGTTCTGCTGCAGCAGTGGGTGAGGTTGAGCCCCCACAAGCGCTCGTGGGCGTGCTCCCTTCCCAACCCCTTGGACTTGGCCCCCCTTCCTCAGCTACATTTGGCTGGGGGGCCCCCTTACCTCTGCTCACCCCACCCTACCCTAGCAGCTTGCCTCCTTCCCCACTGCCTGCCCCGCCCTGCTAGCCCAGTTTGTTTTTTTCCCTCCCTCCCTACGGTTGCTTACCCACCATGCCCAGCCCCACAGTTTGTTGCCTGCCATGCCCCTGCCCCAGCTAACCTGTTCGTGTGTGTGCCCCACCCCTCCCAGCTGCTGCCTTGCCTCGCCTCATTCCACCCCAACTCACCCAGTATCCCATCCCCCCCAGCCACCCTCTGGCCCTTTGCTACTGTCCTGCGTGTCCTAGTATCCCCTCCCCCTGAGCCATTGTGGCCCATCCTCCCCCTTTTTTCGTTAGCCCCCCAGTACACTGCACTCCTCTCAATGACCCCATAGTTTGCCCCCTGTACCCCAGTGCAGCCAGAGGAGCCGCCCCTGCCCTGCACCCACTACCGCGTCCCCTGCCCCATCCTGCCAGCACGCTCCTCCTCTGTCTCCAGCCTTGCAGGGAGGAGTGGTTGCTGGCCCCTCAGTTCCCCATTTCCATCCTGGCCTTGCTAGCACCCTCCCTTCCTGCAATCAGTCAGCAGGAGGGAGTAGCTGCGTTTCCCTACTCCCCTTACTCCCCAATTGCGAACCCCTTTCCCTTGCATCCCCTTCCCTCCCATCCTTGCTGCCCCCCCCCCCAGCGCCCTCCTCCTCTGCCACAGCCTCACAGGGAGGAGTGGCTGCTAGCTCCCCTTCTTCAGGATCCCCACCAGCACTCTTCCTCCGCTAGCGCCCTCCCTCCCTGCCAACAACTTAGCGGGAGGAGTGCTTCTTCCCCGCCATACACTTCTCCTCTAGCCCCCACCCTTACCCTCCCCTCCCCGCCCCCACTCCTTGCTGCGCCCTCCTCCTCCACCTTCAGTTGGCAGGGAGGAGTGGCTGCTGCTCCCCTTCCTTTGTTCCCTCCCCCCCACAAGTTCAGTGCCCTCCTCCCCTGCCTTGGTCCTAGCTTGGAGGAGTGGTTGTTTCACCCTCCCCAGTCCCCTCCCCCCACTGGTCCCCACCCCTCCCCTGTCAGTTGATTGGCGGGGAGGAGAATCGAATTCCCTAACCCCTTCCCCCTAAGCTCCACCTCCTCCAACACTCCCCCCCACCATGATGGAGGAGGTCCCCGGCCTCTCTCCTGTCCCCGCAGATCCCAAGGGTCCCCCATTGCCACCGTCCCCGCAGACCACTACGGCTGACCCCCGACCCCTGACCCGGGTTCCGCACCTGCCATGGCCGATGCTCCCCCCAATACGGGTGAGCCCTCCACCTCGTCCGGCAAAAAGGGCCAGGGGAGGAAGAAGGGCAAGGGCCCGGCCAAAAAGGCCAAACCTTCCGCGGCCGAGGCCTCCCCGCCCGCTGCGGCCCCACCAACTGCCGCACCCCCTCCTTCCCCTGCTGTTCCCCCCACCGGCTCTGGGGGCGATCCACCCGCAGCCCCCAGAGCATACACCCAGGTGGCCTCTGCCGCCCCCCCACTTGCCGCCACATCATCTGCCCCAACCGCCACCTCCAGCTCCATCCTGGGTGGCCGGGGCCCCTTCCCCACCCTGACCAGGAGGCACGGCATCAGCTGCCTCCTGGTCGCCGGCTCGCCCCACGTGGAAACATACGTGCGGGCATTGGTGAGGGTGGTGGGGGCCTCGGCCGTAGTGGCGGCCTCCAAGATGTATGGCAAGGTCGTATTCTTCCTTGCCTCGGAGGCCGCCACCCAGGAGGCGGTGGAGAGGGGCCTGGCGGTGAGGGGTGTGCATGTGCCCCTCAAGCCATTGGAGGACCTGGGCGTATGGGTGGTCCTCACCTCCATCCCACCCTTCCTCCCCAATGCTGCCCTGCTGCCTTCCCTCTCCACCCTTGGGAGGCCTATCTCCACCATCAGCCCTCTCCCTCTGGGCTGTAAGGACCCCGCCCTCCATCACGTTTTATCATTCCGCCGGCAGGTGCAGTTGCAGATGCTGCCGGCAGCACGTGATGGGGTGGCACTGGAGGGGTCCTTCCTTGTGCCCTACCAGGGGGCCCTTTACCGGGTCCACTATTCCTCGGGGGAGACCCGGTGCTTCCTCTTGCGGGTGATGGGGCATTTCCAGAGGGACTTACCTTTGGCCCGGTTGGAGGAGGCATCCGGGCCCCCCAGGGCCTGGGAGGGCACTGGCCCCAACACCGCTGGCCCCCCTGGTAGTCCGACTTCCGTGGCTGCCCCTCCTCCAACTGACGGCTCTGTTCGGGAACTGGAGGTGCCCCCTCCCACGTGCCCGGACGAGCAGGCGGGCCCCGCTTTAGCTCAACCTGTCTCTGCGGGGCCCGAGGAGGAGAGGGTGGCGCGGTCGTTGCCAGGCAAGGGAAAGGGCTCCCCCCAAGGGGACGTTTCCCTACCCCCCCTTCCCTCCCTTGCCTCCCCGCCCCCCCTGAACAACATCAGCGCCCCCTGGCCTCGCCCCGGTTACCAGCCCTCCTCCTCCACCTCCACCTCGGAGGGCTGGACGCTCGTCCGGGCGCCGGGTCCCGGGCTTGAGGGCGCCCCCTCTCTTGAAACTGAGGCGAGGCGGTCATCTTCCCTCCCTGTTAGGGGCCCAGCAGAGCCCATCACTCCAGCCGACACTGTGGTTGCAGACTCATGCTCCGATCAACTGTCTGAGCCCGGCATCGGAGTGGGCCCCCTTCCTACACCTGCCCTCCCGGTCCCCATTCGGGAGACGCTGCAGCCCAGTGGCACAGACCCAGGGGGCCTTTCATGTGACCCTGCCCAAAGCTCTGGTCCCCTTCCCTGTCCCGGCCCTCTCCACACTCCCGTTCATGCCCTTGGTCCCGATCCCACCCTTTATGAACCTGTTTCCAGCCCCAAGTCCTCCCCCATTCCCGATCCCTCTCCTACCATTACCGTTACCCTTCCCTCTGCTCCCAACCCACCGTCTGACCCTGAGCCCACCCCTCCTCCCACCCCTGCCACGATACAAGTTCTCCCGTCACCATCACCCCATCCTACCCCCCGGCCCCACTGTGATGCCTGCTCCCCCTCAATTGCCCCCACATCCCGCTGTTATTGCCACCCCCGCGGGGGCCATCTCATTCCCGCTAACTGCAGGCGGCCCTCAGTGGGTGGTATTTGTGTCCCCAGTCCCTCGTCCATTAGGGGCTGCCTTGTTCCCTCCGCCGCCCCCCCCCCTCACCGGGGTCGGGGACGGGCAGCGCGGCGCCATTGCTCTTGCAATCGGATCCCTGTCTGCCCGTCTCCGTGGCCCATGACGTCCGTGCCGGGGCCCAGACAGAGGAAAAGCCTGGTACCCCCTCAGCGCTGGGGGCCGAGCTCCGCCAATTCCTCGCGGACACACGCGGGGCTAAGGGGAAGGTGGAGCTGGCCCTTCAGCGCAGGGGGGATTTCCATTCCATCCTGGGGGCCACGAGGGCCCTTTTGCAGGAGGGGAGAGGGACCAAGAGGCAGGACATAGCGGCCTACCAGCGGGCCTGCAAATTCCGCGACGCTCTCCTCGCCTTCGGGTCGGGGAGCGGCCTGTTGCGGGGCCTGCAGGAGGCCGACGATCACCCTGCCCGCGAGGATCCACCCCAGCCCTCATCATGAGATATACAACCATTGCCACCTTAAATGCCCGGGGCTATAGGGCGGGTCTCCGCAGGAGCCAGGTGCTCTCCTTCCTTCGGGAGGGGGGGTACTTGGTGGTTTTCCTGCAGGAGACCCATACGACTCCAGGTGTCGAGGCTGGCTGGCGGCTGGAGTGGGGGGACGGGGTGTATTTTAGCCACCTTGGCGCCAGTTCGGCCGGGGTGGTCACCCTGTTCTCCCCTGCCCTAGGGCCTGAGGTGCTGGGGGTCGCCGAGGTCATCCCGGGCTGCCTGCTGCACATCCGGGCCCGCGTGGAGGGGCTGACGTTGAACCCGGTCAATGTTTATGCCCCGACCGCGGGCCCGGACCGGGTCACCTTTTATCAGTGGGCGGCCACCTTCCTCGGCACCCTGGATACTCGCGAATGCTTGGTCCTGGGCGGGGATTTCAATACCACCCATGAGGACTGGGACCGTGCAGGAGTCGAGAACTGCCAGGCCGCAGCAGGTGTCGTCGGGGAGATCATAGATGATCACTCCCTGGTGGACGTCCGGTGAGACCGCCACCCGGACGACGTCACCACCTTCACGTACATCTGGGTGGGAGACGGTCGGTCGAGCCACTCCCGGTTGGACCGCATCTATTTATCCCGGTGTGACGGACCGCCCCCCCCCCCCATGGTTTATGAAATGGACTTATGGACATGAATATACATAACTCAAAGGTGGCTTGAGCGAATTATTTCATGTAACCCATCAATCTGCTGGTTCTGTTTATCTTACTCTGTTGTATGTATCATTTGTGTGTGTAAAATTAGACACAGGGAGTGGGGAATAATTTGTGAGTTTCCAATGTGTGAATGGGAGACATGGAGGGTGGTACCTGCAACTTCTAGAGGAGTCACTGTTAAACAATCTTTTGTCCTTAAGTCTGAGCAATGGTTGGTAGGAAGTGGCCTCAACTCCTTAGCAAAAGGAATAGGAAAGGAGAGGCCTGGGTCTCTTGGCTGGGCTGCACCTGAAGGAAGGAGCCTGAGATCCCAGGGTGGGGAAGAGAGCCCTGGTTTAGAGTGGCAGCTGGAAAAGAGGTTTTAGGGTGATTTTGATTAAGTTTGCCCTGAGGTTTCAATGTAGAATTAGCCAAGCGGTTTTGTTTCTTTTGATTTATAACCTACTTTGCCCTGCCTACTTTCACTTAGTACTACTTAAATCCTACTGCTTCAACTTAATAAAACCATTTTTATTTTCTATCAAACCCAGTGTAAGCGATTTTTACCTGGGGGGGCAACCAGTGGGCACATTCCCCCTTTCATTGCTGAAGGGGGCTTACCTAATTCTTTGGGGTTTGATCCCATCTGGGGAGTGCTCTCTCAGGAGGCTGGGCCCTAAACTGTACTCTCCTTGGACCTGAAGAGGTTCAGTGTCCGTACTACTTCTCGGTGGGGGAAGGACCTCAGCTCGGGGCCTTGGCTGGGGGAGACCAGCGGAGCTGGCCCAGCAGGACCGGGTGGTGAGGAGCTCCAGAGAGCCGGAAGGCGAGTGGCCGTGGCTGTGTCAGCACCCCGGGAGGCACCCCCCAGGGGTTGTCTGTCATCTGTGACCGCACCCCATCACACCCGGTTCCATCTGGCATGAGCCCACTCCTCCAGCGTCCAGCCGGCCCCATTCATGGACCACCATTTGGTGGTCGTGAAAGCCTCTCAGTGTGGAGAGGCTGGGACCGGCCTATTGGCACTTCAGTAATAGCTTGCTGGAGGACGTGGGCTTCGTGGCATCTTTCCGGGAGCTCTGGCTGGCCTGGCGGGGGCAGCGGCCCGCCTTTCCCTCGGCGCAACGATGGTGGGACGTGGGAAAGGTGCACGCCCGGCTCTTCTGCCGTGACAACTCCCGGGGCATCAGCCGGCGGAGGGATGCGGCAATAGAGCACGTTGGAATGGGAGGTTTTGAAGCTTGAGAGGTGCCTGGTATCCAACCCCGATAGGCGTACTGGGAGAAGTGGGAGGAACTCCGGGCACTCGAGGACCACCGGGCTCGGGGTGCCTTTGTTCGATCCCCGCATCCGTCTCCCGCCAGGGCCTTCTACGCCAGTTTGTTCTCCCCGGATCCGACCGAAGCCAATGCCTGCAGGGTGCTCTGGACCGAGCTCCCGACGGTCAGTGCAGGCAACCAGGTCTGGCTAGAGCTGCCTCTCACTCTGGCCGAGTTCTCGGAAGTCCTCCATCTCATGCCCACCAATAAAACCCCGGGCATGGACGGGCTGACCGTGGAGTTCTACCGCGTGTTCTGGGACGTCCTCAGGCCAGACCTTGTCACCATCTGGGCCGAGTCCTTGGAGAGCGGGGTCCTCCCTCTGTCGTACAGGTGAGCCGTGCGTGCCTTATTGCCGAAGAAGGGGGGACCTCCACGACCTTCGGAATTGGCGTCCCGTCTCGCTCCTCAGCACCGACTATAAAGTCGTAGCAAATGCCATCTCTCTGCGACTGTGGTGCGTGCTGGCGGATGTGATCCATCCCGACCAGACCTACACCGCCCCGAGCCATAGCATCTTTGACAATCTGTACCTGGTCCGGGATCTCTTGGAGCTTGTGTGTGGGGAAGGTCTGTCGTTCGCCCTCCTGTCCCTGAACCAGGAGAAGGCATTTGACAGGGTGGACCATGGGTATCTCCTGGGCACTCTGCAGGCCTTTGGCTTCAGGCCCCATTTTGTGGGTTTTTTCCAGGTGCTGTACGCCCTTGCAGAGTGTTTGGTCAGGCTCAACTCGACCCTGACCGAGCCGGTCAGCTTCGGGCGGGGAGTACATCAGGTGTGTCTGCTGTTGGGCCAGCTGCACGGTCTGGTGATCGAGCCCTTCCTCTGTCTCCTCTGTAGGAGGTTGATGGGGTTGGTGCTCCGAGAGCCAGGGCTGCAGCTGGTTCTGTCGGCGTAAGCTGATGACATACTCCTCATGGTCCAGGAGGCCTCCTCCGCCCGTGTCAACTGGGTCGAGCTCTGGCCTGGTGGTCGGGGACGGGTGGCGGGCAGGCTCCCTCCCACCCACGCTTCAGGCCATAAGGTGGAGCGCGGGTCTGCTGCTCTATCTTGGTGTTTATTTATCCACCACGCATCCTTCTCTGCCGGAGAACTGGCAAGGTTTGGAGGCCAGGATGGGTGAGCGGCTGCGGAGATGGACAGGACTGCTCCAATGTGTCTTCCTTCACGGGAGGGCGCTGGTACTAAATCAGCTGGTCCTGTCCATGCTCTAGCACCGGATCAACACCCTGCGCCCGGCCCCGGAGGTCCTGGCCAAGCTCCAGAGGACAACTCTGGAGTTCTTTTGGCCAGGACTGCACTGGGTCTCTACAGGGGTTCTATCTTCCCCTGGAGGAGGGGGGTCAGGGCCTGATCTGCATGCACAGCCAAGTCCGGACCTTCCGCCTCCAGGCCCTGCAGAGACTCCTCTATAGTGCAGGTAGTCCGGCGTGGAGTCTTTAGCGCATGCCTTCCTCTGCTGCCTCCAAGGGCTCCAATACGACTGGCAGCTCTTTTTTATCCACTCAAGGGGCTTCCACAAGACCTCTCAGAGCTGCCGGAGTTCTACCAGGAACTCCTCCAGACCTGGAAGCTGTTCTTGGCAACCAGGTCTGTTGTGGCCACCAAGGGAGCAGACCTCCTCGCAGAGCCTCTGCTCCACAATCCAGCCTTGTGCGTGCAGGTGGCGGAGTCTCCCTCGGTGCGCTGGAGGCTGATCCTGGCAGAAACCACCAAGGTCGGAGACCTCCTGGACTACGACAGGGGGGACTGGGTGGATCCCCGAGCGCTCGCTCAGCGCATGGGGCTCTCCACCCCTGAACCCCCCTGCGCCTATTCCAGGAGGTTTAGGCAGCTTTGCCGCAGCCCGCTTTCGATTTCCTGCAGCAGTCCCTGTGAGAGAGTATGCCCCACCTCTCCCTTCCTGCAAACCCTCCATCCATTGTTATTGGGCCCCTCTTCCGTGGCCCCCCCCCCCGAGTGTCCCCACCCCTGAACCCCCAGCCAGCTGCAGGATTTGCAGCCAGTCTGTTTCCGAACTGCACCAAGAGAACACCTGTACATGCTCGTGCTCCACACATTGCATTTCCTCACCTTCGTGTCCCTCCCTGACAGCATGTGGCAGGACGGTTTAAGACCAATTGAGGGTGGGGAACCCCAATGGGCCAGTGTATATTCCACCTTAATCCCGTGGCCCATCGGGGACATCAGTTGGCAGCTCCTTCCCTGGGTCTAGTCGTCCTTCCCACGAGGCTGGGGGAAGGACTTTGAGAAGTGGGTGGGCTGTGCCCGCCCACCCCTCCCATGGTTTCAAATAGGCCCCACCACAAGGGGCAAGATTAGAAAGGTAAAAGCACAAAAAGAGCTCAATTTAACTAGAGACGTAAAGGGTAACAAGAAGGCATTCTACAAGTATATTAGAAGAAAGATGAAGATCAAGGACAGCATAGGCCCGTTGCTCAGGGAAGAAGGAGAAACAATAAAAGGAAACTTGGACATGGCAGAAGTCATTAAGCACTTCTTTGTTTCAGTTTTTACCAAGAAGATTGATGGTGACAGGGTGCCTAACAGAGTGAATGCTAGTTGAAATGGGGTAGGTTTGGAAGTTAAAACAAAAAAGAAAAAGTCAAAAATCACTTAAAAAAGTTAGATGCCTGTAAGTCACCAGGGCCTGATGAAATGCATCCTAGAATACCCAAAGAGCTGGTAGAGGAGGTGTCTGGGTCATTAGCTATCATTTTTGAAAAACCATAGAAGATAGGAAAGATTCCAGAAGACTGGAAAAGGGCAAATCCAGTGCCCATCTGTAAAAAGGGGAATAAGAACAACCCAGGGAACTACAGACCAGTCAGTTTAACTTCTGTGCCAGGGAAGATAATGGAGCAAGTAATTAAGTAAATCATCTGCAAACACCTGGAAGATAATAAGGTGATAGGTAACAGCCAGCATGGATTTGTAAAGAACAAATCATGTCAAACCAATCTGATAGTTTTGTTTGATAGGATAACGAGTCTTGTGGCTAAGGGAGAAGTGGTGCACGTGGTATACCTAGACTTTAGTAAGGCATTTGATACAGTGTCGCATGATCTTCATTACACTCCAGTTCCGGGCTTTCTTCACACTCCCTCCCCCGCATGAGGAAAGCCTGTCATTACACTGCCATTCCTCCAGCTGACCTGGCTGGGAGGAATGAGAGAAAAAGAGTGGAGCCACTTGTGCTGCTCTCCCTTTTGAGCCGGTCTGACAGGGTCAGGGTTTTCTTCATAGCTGTTTGGTCGACACAAGGCTAGAGTGCCAGCATGGGCTCCCCGCTGGCAGAGGGGAGGAGGGGGGATTAACTGGAGCCACGGACCACCTGGGAGGTGGCCGCAGACCATTAGTGGTCCGAGGAGTGCACTTTGAGAACCACTGGAATAAATGGACACTTGCAACTGTTCAAGCTCTCTGTTTCCAGTGATTTCTATCTAAACTGTGGAACTCCAAACAGAGGCGTAGCGAGGGTGTTATGCGCCCGGGGGTGAAGGTAAAATTGGTGCCCCCCCTCCCCACTGCCAAATGGTGGGGCCCTGAACCTGGAGCACAGCTGAACCCGACCTTGGGAGGAGCGGGGGGAGCTTGTACTGCATCTTACCCGACCCCCTCCAGTTTGGGGCTGGGTCCTGTACACACTAACCCTCTGGCAGAGGTGGAGGGGGTCGGGCTGGGGGCAGAGAGGTGAGGAGGAGGGAGGTAGCTCAAGCCGGTGGCAGCGGGCAGAGGAGGAGCAGGCGAGCAGAGGGATGACAGGGGGAGTGTAGGGGGACTATACTGGCACCTCACTAGTGTGGCACCCAGGGGCCACTTCCCGCGCCCTCCTCACTACACCACTGTAAATAATCCACCTCTTAGGATATTTATTGTTTAATGAATTACTTATTTTACTAACTACAGACATATAAATTATAAAGTTTTGTGGTTTACATTCTGTTAAATATTTTTTCTTTAATTTGTTCATATCCCATTCTCATTAGGTTCATGTCTTTTACATAAAAATGTCAAATTCTTAAATATGTAAGTTTTATAAAACATGAGATAAATTAATGTTATACAACCTAAATATGAATTTCATCACTATATTTCATTCAAGCATTTAAAACCACTGTTATAGCAAATGAGTAACACATTGCTTTAATGAATAAAAAGTAAAAAAGATTTTGAGCATATCAAATTTATTGTAATAGAGAGGTAGCCGTGTTAGTCTGATCTTGGTAAAACAAAAAGAGAAAAAGTTATGTAGCACTTTAAAGACTAACAAGATACCTAATAAATTTATTGTAAGCAATCTGTAATGCTTCCTAACTGCCCATTTACTTACCTAGTTAACCTAATTGTTTTTCACATTATCGCACAGTGAAAAACTACATGAGAGTTATGAATGTAAGAGATTAACTTACCTGTTAAAATAACACTCTGAAAAACTTTTAAATAAAACTAACACACAACACAAGAATCGCCCTCACTTTCTTGAAGGCACTTGAAGCAGTAAGTAGCCTAAGGCTGAGGATACCCTGCAAGCGTGGCTTTCTGTCTGCCATGAGGACTTTTTCCTTTAGGCTGCCATAAGATTCTATCCTTAAGTAAAGGAGAAAGGTCTCTCTGAGCTGCTCTTCCAAATTTCACACAAAGCCATTCAACTGAAGCCATAGATATCAAGATTCAAGGCCAACTTTGCCTTGAGCAGACTGCCTCTCCAGGTGTTCACAATCACAACATCCGAACATGTATAAGACTTTTAGTTGAGAAAGCCACGTTAATCCCAAGTCTCTGCTATGACTGGGAGATGGAAAATCTGCAACAAAACGTGGGGTGATCTATCACTTCAGTAATGCCAACTCCTTTAGAATTGAGGCTCTGATTATCCAGCACCAGCTGAGGTAGAGCGGGCACTGTGTGCACGTCTGATACATTTTTACGAAAACTGCTGCCTGCCCAACTCGCCAAAGGAGAAAGGAAACAGGGACGCCAAAAGGAATAGAATAGTATAGAACCTTTTTTTATAAGCTTCAGAGGGGGAGCCAAGTTAGTCTGTAGCAGGAAAAACTTAAAAAACAACGAAACAGTCTAGTAGTACTTTAAAGACTAACAAAACATGTAGATCCGGGATGGGCAAAAGGGCCTCCATGGGTCGGATCCGGTCCGTGGAGGCCCTGCTGCTCCCCCGGCCCCAGGCCAATTAGGGCTTGGGGGCGGGGGAGCACGTGAAGCTTTCTCTGCTCTGCCCCTGCCCTGCAAGCAGCTTCCAAGCGACACGTGGTCCTCGCAAGGCAGGAGGAGGCTTCCTGTGCTCCCCCACCCTCAAGCCCTGATTGGCCTGGGGGTTGGGGAGTGCCCGAAGCCTCCTCCTGCCCTACAAGAGACATGGGTGCCTAGTGGGAAGGAGGGGGAAAAGGGTCTTCCCCACCCCAGACCAATCATGGGGCCCCGCCCCTTCCTGTTTAGGCCCCACCCCTTCTGGGGTGACCCAGGGCTACTTCAAAAATATTTGAAGTCACCCCCGGGCACAAATTATTGCCCACCCCTTATGTAGATGGTCTCATGAGCTTTCGTGGGTGGAAGTGGCTTGTGCCCACAAAAGCTCATGATACCATCTACATCAGGCATGTCAAACAGGCTTCTTGTGGGCTGCATGTGGCCCAATCAAAATTTTTGGTGGCCTGCCACTACATTTTATAAAAGAATAAAGTGTTGCCCGCTGGCCGCTCGGAGCATGTGGCCAAGTGCAGCTCACGGCTGGCTGGGCTGCTCTGCACAGGCATCAAGTGCCTGCTCACAGCTGGCTGCTGCTCTCACGCCTCCCCAGAGCCTGAGGAAGAAATGTGTGGCGGCAGCGACACTGGCTCCGGGACCCAGGCATTAGGTATGGGGGGAGGGGCTGGGAGTGCCTGGGTCTGGGGGAGGGAGCAGGCATTGGGATAGAGCGGGTGCTCTGGGAGCAGAGGGGTGGGTTAGAAACGGGGATATGGGAGTGCCTGGCTCTGGGGGACTGGAGGGGGATATTTTGTTAATGTTTTGGGTTTTATTTATTTATTTCCAAATAAAATCACAAAATGTATATTAATTTTATATCAAATATGTCAATTTTTTGCAATTGCATGAATAATTATATGTTTATGCAAAATCTCAAACTTACAAAGTATCTGAAATTTTCACAGAAGCCTGTTCTATTTGATTGACCATGGGCGATACTTGTTTTTATTTCAACAAAGCAAGCTATGTATCATATAAAAAATTAAAAAGTACCTTAAATTTATATTTAAATTAAAAAATATTTTATATGGGCAACTAACAATTTTACACATCAAATTATTGTATTGTATTAAAACAAGACCTGAAAAAATATTATAAAATATACCTAAAACATTATGTATATAGTAGCCCAGTGTCTGTAATGCTGACGTACACGGCCACGCCCCCTGGCCATGTACGTCAGTGCCCCGCCCCCCTTCCTCTCCCTCTGTGGTGGCTCGGCCGAGCGCTACGCCACTCAGCTGGGCCGTGGCAGAAGGCGGCGGCAAGCGGCGTTGGGGTCTGCGCTCCCCATGCATGGGAGCGCGGACCTAAACGGCCGCTTGCCGCTGGGCCCAGTTGAGTGGCGCTCCGGGCCGGGTTCCAGCTGAGCCACTTGCTTGCCTTGCTCCTCCGCCGGGGCCCAGCTGAGCGGCACTCGCGCTGCGCCCGCTCAGCTGGGTCCCGGCCGAGGAAGGGGCGCGGGCGCTGACGCACATGGCCAGGCGTGGCGTGTGCGTCACCGCCTTCCTCCCACCGTGGCACTGAGTGCTGCGCCTCAGCCAGGCCCTGGTGGGGGAGGGGAAGGATGAGCGTGACGTGGCCACGCCCCTGGCACGTTTACGTCACTGCCCCGCCCCCGTTCCCCTTCCTCCATGGCAGCTGGGCTGAGTGTTGCACGCTCAGTAGGGCTGCCGTGGGGGAGGAGGGGCCGGGCGGTGACGTGCACGGCCAGGGGGCGGGGCTGTGTACGTCACTGCCCCCCCTTCCCCTCCCGCTGTGGCGCTCAACTGAGTGCTGCACCCCTTCAGCCGGGCCGCTGGGGGAGCCAGCAGCGCAAGGGGCCATTTGGGCTCCCCCGCGGTGGGAGGGGAAGGGGGGCGGGGCGGTGAGGTACACGGCCCCGCCCCCTGGCCGTGTACATCACCACCCCATCCCCCTCCCTCGCGGCAGCCCGGCTGAGCAGGCAGCGCTCAGCCAAGCGCCACGGCGGGAGGGAAAGAGAAGGGGAAGGGGGGCAGGGAGAGATGGAGGGGAGAGAGAGGCAGGAGGGGGAGAAGAGAAAGAAAGAGACGGAGAGAGAGGCAGGAGGTGGAGGAGAGCTGAGAGAGAGGCGGGGAGGCAGTAGGAGGAGAGAGAGAGAGAGAGAGAGAGAGAGCGCTCAGGAGAGACGACCTGAAAATCCCGTCTTATGACGGGCTAATTGGCTAGTAATCTATAATAATAAATAATTACAACTTTCTGATAGACGTACATTTTCTTTGGTGTCCCTGAAAGCTATCAGTTTTCCTTTGTGTGGCCCTCAGTGGGCTTCAGGTTTCACATGCCTGATCTATATGTTTGTTAGTCTTTAAAATGTAACCAGACTATTATTTTTTAAATTTTTCCTTTTGTTATAAAGTATCTTTTATTTTAAAAAAATTATAAGTAACCCCAATGCACCCACCTCTCCCCCAGAGCCAGCCCCTCCCCAGCGTCCCCCCATCCCAATGCACTCACCCCTCCCTCAGAGCCAGCCCTCCCAGGGCCCCATCCCAATGCACTCACATCACCCCTACCCCAGAGCCAGCCCCCACCCCGGAACCTCCATCCCAATGCACCCACCTCTCAGAGCCAGCCCCTCCCAGCATACCCCCATCCCAATGCACTCACCCCTCCCCTGAACCAGGCCCCCAGCACCGGGAGCACTCCCCCGATCAAATCTCCCCCTCAGAGCCAGGCACCAGAGGAATGGGATGGCTGGGTAAGGAAATCTAACCTTTAAAGTGGCCGCTGCTGCCGCCCAGCCCTGCTGCCTCAGCTCGCAGTCTGTAGAGAGCCGGGAGCACATAGCCAACTCCCGGGTCTCTGTTCAAAAGCGTCACATGGGCCAGAGCAGCATGCGCTTCTCTCCCTCCCCAGCCCGGCGCCCTCCTAGCGTGGCACCTGGGGGCAACTGCCCCCCCTGCCCCCCCTTTGCTACGCCTCTGACTCCAAATAATATAACAAAGTGGCGACGAGGGTGGGATACCTCTGCTGCCTCCAGCAACAGAAGAAGTAGAAGTCAATGTAAGAAAACAAACCTTTCAGCTGTTCTGGAAGGTGGGGGTGAGAACTGATTGCTACACTGATAGTGTAAACTGAAACTAAAACCAGTGAAGCCCAGAGGCTGGAAAATAAAAAAATAAGAAAGAAAGAAAGAAGGGAGTTGCAGCAGCCATGGCTACACTTACAGGGCCACTGGGACCTTTTGAGGAGACCATAGATCAATGGCACGTATATACTGAGCGTTCTGAACTTTTTGTTATTGTGAATGACATTAAAGAAGAGAAGAAGGTGCCAATATTCTTAAGTGCTGTAGGGGCTAAGACCTACTCCCTGCTACGCAGTTTGCTGCTCCCTGTTAAGCCAGAGATCAAATTTTACAGTGACACTGTGGAAATCCTGGGGTCACCTTCTGCTCCAAAACCTCTGGTAATTGCAGCAAGGTATAGGCTCCACAACAGAGACCAAAAAGAAAGTGAAACAATTGTGCAATTTGTAGCAAATTTGAAAAAGCTTGCACAGTGAAGCTATACAGACACGTCTATTAACAGAGGCTCAGCTCACCCTGCAGAAGGCCATTGATATTGCGGTCTCCATGGACCTGGCCACACGGGAGGTTCAATACCTCAGTGCACCCCCTAGGGTGCATAAAGTGTCCCAAGAACCTACCCACAAACCAGTGGGAGCCAGGAATGCTACCGCTGTGGTAAGCCAGGTCACCATGCATCAGAATGCCAGTGTCAGGACCTAGTGTGTCGACAGTGCGGAAAAAAGGACACATTGAGCGTGCCTGCAAACCAAAGAAAAAAATGCCTGTGGTCTGGCGGACCAAGAAGGAAAATCTGCATGCCATCAAGCAGACTCCTGATTATCAAGGTGACACCCTGTCTGAAGAAGTGCCCTGCTATGCTTTGTCTTTGGCAGGGGGCTCCCATGAATCATAGAATCATAGACCCATAGAGCTGGAAGAGACCTCAGGAGGTCATCAAGTCCAGACCCCTGCCCAAGGCAGGACCAATCCCAACTAAATCAGCAGCCAGGACTTTGTCAAGCCGAGACTTAAAACCTCTAGGGATGGAAATTCCACCACCTCCCTAGGTAACCCATTCCAATGCTTCACGTCAAAAATAAGGAGTAATGTTAGTTCGAACCAAGGGGTTTCGTTCAAACTAACGCGTCCCGGTGCACTTTCACTTTGAACAGCTGTTGAGCGGAGTAACGCTGGCGGCGAGATCATGCTAATGAAGCGTGGGATATTTAAATCGCTTCATTAGCAATTCAAGTCGTCTACATTTGCATCCCTAGTTCGAACTAGGGTGCAAGTGTAGACGTACCCTTAGTGAAATCGTTTTTCCTAATACCCAACCTAGACCTTTCCCACTGTAACTTGAGACCACTGCTCCTTGGTCTGCCATCTGTCACTACTGTGAACAGCCTTTCTCCATCCTCTTTGGAACCTCCCTTCAGGAAGTTGAAGGCTGCTATCAAATCACCCCTCACTCTTCTCTTCTGCAGACTAAACAAACCCAAATCCTTCAGTCTCTCCTTATAGGTCATGGGCTCCAGCCCCCTAGTCATTTTGGTCGCCCTCCGCTGGACCCTCTCCAATGTGTCCACATCCTTTCTATAGTGGGGGGCCCAGAACTGGACGCAATACTCCAGATGTGGCCTCATGAGAGCCGAATAAAGGGGAATAATCCCTTCTCTGGATCTGCTGGCAATGCTCCTCCTAATGCACCCTAATATGCCATTAGCCTTCTTGGCTACAAGGGCACACTGTTGACTCATATCCAGCTTCTCATCCACTGGAATCCCCAGGTCCTTTTCTGCAGAACTGCTACTTAGCCATTCGGTCCCCAGCCTGTAACAATGCTTGGGATTCTTCCGTCCCAAGTGCAGGACTCTACACTTGTCCTTGTTGAACCTCATCTGATTTCTTTTGGCCCAATCCTTTAATTTGTCCAGGTCACTCTGGACCCTATCCCTGCCCTCCAGAGTATCTACCTCTCCCCCTAGCTTAGTGTCATCAACAAACTTGCTGAGGGTGCAATCCATCCCCTCATCCAGGTCATTAATAAAGATGTTGAACAAAACCAGTCCAAGAACAGATCCTTGGGGCACTCCACTGAAACCGACCGCCAACCTGACATCGAGCCGTTGTTCACTACCCGTTGGGCCCGACAGTCTAGCCAGCTTTCTGTCCATCTTACAGTCCATTTATCCAATCCATACTCTCTTAACTTGCTGGCAAGAATATTGTGGGAGACCGTACCAAAAGCTTTGCTAAAGTCAAGGTATATCACATCCACTGACTTTCTCATATCTACAGAGCCAGTTACCTCATCATAGAATCTAATCAGATTGGTCAGGCATGACTTGCCCTTCCTGAATCCATGTTGACTATTCCTGATCACTTTCCTCTCTTCCAAGTGCTTCAGAATGGATTCCTTGAGGATCCTCCATGATTTTCCAGGGACTGGGGTAAGACTGACTGGTCTGTAGTTCCCTGGACTGTCCTTCTTCCCTTTTTTAAAGATGGGCACTTCATTTGCCACCACGTCTCCGTTATTCCAATCAAATCATAGTTCTTCAACTGAGCCAGGGCTTCTAATTCTTCCTGTTTGTTTCCCAGGCTTCTCGCACTTGTGTACAAACACCTTAGATAATCAGTTGATCGCCCTACCTTCTCCATCTGAATCAGGGGTCCTCCTTTGTTGCTCGTTCCTCCTTGTGTTTCTTCCTGGTATCCGACTTCCCCACTTACCTCAGGGCTTAGGTCACCATCCCCCAACGAACCTAGTTTAAAGCCCTCCTCACTAGGTTTGCAAGCCTGCCCATAAAGATGCTCTTTCCTCTCTTGGTTAGGTGGATCCCATCTCTTCCTAACAATCCTTGTGCCCGGAACAAAGTCCCATGATCGAAGAAACCTAAGCCCTCTCTCTGAAACCACCTGCGCAACCATGCATTTACTTCCTCAATTCGACGATCCCTACCTGCACCTTTTCCTTCAACTGGAAGGATGGACGAGAACACCACTTGTGCTTCAAATTCCTTGATCCTTCTTCCCAGCGCTACATAATCTGCTGTGACCCGCTCCAGGTCATTCTCAGCCGTATCGTTAGTTCCTACACAGAGAAGCAGGAAGGGGTAGCGATCCGAAGGTTTAATCACTTTTGGAAGACTCTCGGTCACATCCTGAATGCGAGCTCCCGGTAAGCAGCACACTTCTCTAGATTGCAGGTCTGGACGGCAGATGGATGACTCAGTCCCTCTCAGGAGGGAATCCCCGACCACCACCACCCGTCTTCTTCTTTTGGGGGTGAGGGTCATGGAACCCCCATCCCTAGGACTACGCATCCCATGCCTTCCGGTAGATGGTGTTCCCTTCTGATTTCTTCCCTGAGAGGTCCTTGCCAAAGTATTCTCCACTGCAGTGGCTGTGGAGAGAGCCTGATAGCGGTTACTTACCTCTACAGGGATGGGGGATACCTGAGTTGGCCTTCTTCTCCTTCTAGAGGTTACATGCTGCCAGTTCTCTTCCTTATCCTGTACTGCCCTGACTGGCTCTTCAGCCTGCTGTGCCTGCAGGATTAAATGCTGCCTTCTATCGAGGAAGTCTTCATCCTCTCTGATGGAACGTAGGGTCGATACTTGGGCCTCATGTCCTCTAATTTTTTCTTCCAAAATGGCAACCGGCTTGCACTTAGTGCAGATGAAATCCCTTATTTCTTCCGGGAGGAAAACAAACATGGCACATGCTGTGCAGGTAACAACAGCAGACCTATCACCATCCATACCTGCCTTCCCTCTGAGAGATTCCTCAGTTGTTATTAAATGCCTCCTTGAAGGGCAGGAGTGTAGTGAATACTGGGTAACCCCGTTGTTAGATGGCAAACCTGTATCCATGGAAGTGGACACCAGTGCAGCAGTTTCGTTGGTCTCAGACACGGTGTATAAGGAAAAGCTAAAGCATCTTCCGCTTAAGGCAACAAAGATCATTCTGAAGACATATACGGGAGAAGCGGTAGCCCTGTTGTGAACTACTGATGTTAAGGTGGAGCTCAATGGACAGACTGCTAATTGCCACCGTTTCAGGTTGTAAGAGTTCTCACTATGTCCTGAGCCCCTGCCCAGTGCTCCGGCCTGTACTTCCTAGCCCAGCGGCCCCTTTAAGACAAGGGGCCTGAGGGCGGGCCAGCAAACAAACAGTTTGCAAAGTCAAATGGTGGCCCAGGCCCTGGTTCTGGGCGGGGCAGGCTAACAAACAGTTCCCCAAAGTCAAATGGCGGCCCAGGCCCTTGTTCAGGGTGGGGCAAGCAAATAGTTTTCACAGCACATGTGGGAAGGGGGAGACTGCCACCCAATTTGAGGGTGGCAGGGGGGACGCGGGCCCTCCCTACTCCACCACGTTCCGGCCCAGGGCCCTAGCAGTGGCAGCCTTGGGGTCCACTGGGGTCAGCGGAGAATCCATTCCGAAACATGCTGACACACCTTAAAGGGTGATCAGGTCCACCTGACCATCCTCCGCTTCCCCTGGGCCACTTCCAGAATCCGCCTCAGTTTGTACCTGGTTCCCAGGCAGTGGCGGGTTCACAGGGTCCGTATAGTCCAAGTTTAGGCACAGGGGAGAAAAGGGGTCTCCTCAAGGCCCGGGCCAGTTGTCCACCTCTGCCAGCTCCTCAGAGTCTTCAGGATAGGCCTCTGCTCCCTCCGACAGCTGGCCCCCTACTGAGCTTCTGGGCTCAGCTTTTATACCTGCCCCTCCCCTAGGCCTCTGTGGACTTAAAGGGGCAGGCTCCGTCTCAGCCCACCCAGGCTCAGGGAGGGGTCAGTGAGCAGCCAACCCTGCTCACTACAGAGGTGAAAGGCCATTACCCAGCTTTAATGGGTAGATCGTGGCTTAGCAAGATCCTTCTGAACTGGGCAGAAGTGCACCGGATGGCTAAAGAAGGAACAGCTCTGACCGATGTATTAAAGAAACATGCTGCTGTTTTTTGGAGAGGATCTGGGAAGCATGAGGGGAATCACCGTGAAACTGAACATTAAACCTGGCAGCCAACCAAAATATCTGAAGGCCAGAACTGTGCCATATGCCATCAGGCCAAAAGTTGAAGCGGACCTGGAGTGCCTAGTCAAAAATGGAGTCCTAATACCAGTTACCCATAGCCCATGGGCAACTCCAATTGTTCCAATATTGAAGAAAGACGGTTCCGTTCGGATTTGCGGAGATTTTAAGGTCACTGTTAACCCAGTGTTGTGTGCAGAGCAATACCCTCTTCCCCCGCATCAATGACCTCTTCACGGGCCTGGCTGACGGACAAAAGTTCACCAAGAATGATCTGAGTCAAGCATATTTACAGATGCACATCGAGGAGAAGTCCCAAGAACTGTTGACTATTGTGACGCATTAAGGGCTTTATCGTTACTGTCGCTTACCCTTCGGAATAACTTCTGCCCCAGCTTTGTTCCAGAGGGCTGTGGACCAGACCTTGTGTGGCTTGCCAGGAGTCCAGTGCTATCTTGACAACATTCTGGTCACGGGTAGGAATGAGGAGGATCACCTTAAGAACTTAGAGACTACCCTACAAAGACTGGAAGGGTATGGCCTACGAGTCCACAAAGACAAGTGTGCATTCTTTCAGCCCTCTGTTGAATATGTTGGCATTGTGGCTTTGTGGACACGCATATGAGATCAGATATCGGAAATCCACTCTGCATGGCAATGCAGATGGTCTGTCTAGGCTGCCTTTGCCAGTCAAACATCAAGATAGTGGCCAGAAGGAAATCTTCTGCTTTGAACAGGTAGAGAACACACCCATCACAGCTGCACAAGTTAAGAGAGCAACTCGTGTTGACCGACTACTGTCCCAAGTTATGGACCTAGTGATGCATGGAACATCTCTACGGGACTCCCAGGTCTCACCCGACCTTGTTCCCTACATGTCCAGGAGAACAGAGTTATCGATCCATTCTGGGTGCTTGTGGGGAATGCGTGTCATTATTCCAAAGATACCGAGACAACAGATGTTAGAACAGCTGCATTCAGGTCACTGTGGAATGGTGCACGTGAAAGAAATTGCACAAAGCTATTTTTGGTGGCCTGGCTGTACGGTGCCATTGAAGAGAAGGCAAGAGCTTGTATTTCATGCCAGGGGGTGAGGTATGCACCACAGTTGGCACCTCTACACCCATGGGACTGGCCTGAAAAACCGTGGCAACATATTCACGTTGAGTTTGCTGGCCCATTTGAAGGTAGCATGTTCTTGGTGGTGGTGGTAGATGCCCATTCCAAATGGCCAGAAGTCTCTATGATGCTGTCCACTACTGCTGAGAGTACTATCCAAAAACTATGGGGAGTCTTTTGTCATTTTGGTCTTCCAGAACAACTTGCGAGCGACAACGGACCGCAGTTTGTCTCTCAGGAGTTTGGAAATTTCATGAAAGCAAATGGGATTCATCACATCACTTCAGCACCGTATCACCCATCCACCAGTGGATTGGCTGAAAGGTTTGTGCAGACAATGAAAAAAGCTTTGAAATCGGCTAGATGACATTCACTCATGCAAAAGCATCTGGACACCTTCTTACTATCCTACAGAAACACACCTCATGCTACAACCAAAACGCCCCCCAGCTTTTCTAATGATGGGACATCAGCTGCGCACTTGCTTTGATCTGCTGAAACCTTCTGAACCGTGACAAATTGTGCAACGTCAACAGCAAGGTCAAGTCATCAGGCGTGCATCCAGAGCAAAAGACCGAACCTTTAGTCCTGGACAGCCGGTTTTGGCTTGGAACTATGCTTCTGGAGCTAAATGGGTCCCTGCCATTGTCATCGCTCAAACGGGACCTGTTTCCTATACTGTCCGGACTGCAGAGGATCTCATCTGGCGGCGGCATGTAGATCAGTTGTTGCCAGGTTCTGCCTGCCCGCAGGACACATCTCCAGTTGAGTTGCCTGACCTCACCACTGCCAACGAGCTACCGAGTCAAGAATCTCCTGTTCCTGACTCTCCTCCTCCATCACCGCCTGTGGCGAACATAAACCCCCCTTCCTGAGCAGGCTGATCCGACAGCCTCACGTGTTTGCACTTCAAGTTCCCAGCCCATTGTCAGGCCTGCACCCCTAACACCTTCGGGTGCAAGAACGCCAGACGTCCGCCGTAATCCACCTGGAGAAAGAAGCATCCTCAACGGCTGGACCCTTAGTTAAGGTTAACCCATGGTTATGGGGCAAAATAATCCCCAAGGTTCTCTGGGAACTGAGGCAGTCTACCCTCATTCCCTAGTTTGGTGTTTGTTTTATTAAAGGGACGTTCTTATTAAGAGGGGAGGAATATGTTGTGTATTGGGTTGTTGTGGATATAGATCTTGTTGTTGTTATAGTAACTGAGTTCGGTCACTAGGGGTCAGCCCAGCCGGTTTGGGCTGGTTCTAGTTAGTTCTGTGTTATGGAATAAATGGACACTTGCAACTGCTCAAGCTCTCTGAGTTTCCAGTGATTTCTTTCTAAACGCTGTAACGTCAAACGATATAACAAAAAAACCCTTTCCCATACAATCCCCTGGGCCACCCCAAAGCATCTTGTTTCTATACTCGTAACCATGATAGGCCTCATGCAGCGTGCAAGTGGACATCTCACCCTCCCTCAGGGTGACAAACCAGGGACTAGGACAGGCCTGGGCAAAATATGGCTCACGGGCCGAATCCAGCCCGCCAAGCCCCCGGATCTGGCCCAGAGGCAGCGGGGAGCCCCAGGCAGGCTCCCATGCTTGCCCTGCAGCCCCACGCACCGTGCAGAAATGAGGCTGCTGGGCTTCGTTTCTCTTTTGAAACTGGAGGGGAGGGGGGAAGTTTTAGGAGCCGCCGCACCCCCAGCACATTCCCATTGGCCGGTTTCTGGCAGAAACTGGCCAATGGGAGCTGCTTGTTAGAATAACAGGCAGCTAAGAAGAATCACACCCCCTCTCCTGGGCTCAGTTGAAGCACATGGCCAGGCAGGCAGGCAGGATGGGAAACATTTTAAGTCTGCAGGCAGGCAGGTTGGTTTAGCAGCTGGCAAGTAAGTCTCTTGGTCACAGCCTGCTTCTGGCACCCCAGCCCTTTCCTGCCCCAACTCTCTGCCCCCCCCAACATACCCAAACCCTCTGTCCCCCTCTTACACCCACCCCCTCCCAGATCTGGCCCCCAATCTCCTGCCCCAGATCACAATCCCCTCCTACCCTAGGTCACATCCCAGCCCCCTGCGCTCCAGTCCCCTGCCCTAGGTCACAATCGCCTGCTTCATCCCAACTCCCTCCCAGACTCCAGTCTCCCTCCTGCACCCCAGTCCCTTACCCCAAGCTCCCTTCTGCACCCAACCTCCATCCCAGATCCTGCACCTCCTCCATTAATATCATGGAAGAGTGCGGCCCTTGACCTTTTTCCAAAATCTTGGCGTGGCCCCCCCATCAAAAATTATTGCCCACCCCTGGACTAGGATCACCTCAGGCCAACATATTTCTGCTGTTTCCTCACCACCCCTACACATGGGATCGGGCCAAACACCTGTTTTCCCCTTCCTCCTGGCCCCTCCTTTGCACCACACCCTGTGACCTGCAACCAACCCTCCTTTGCCCCCCCTAAAACAGCAGTTCCCAACCATTTTTATACCGGGGACCAGCAAACCCGTTTGCAAACTCATGGCAGACTGGCAATATCTGCATATTTATTATGCAAACAACAAATATGCAACTGTGCAAATAAAACATTTCCTGTTTGCCAAAATATGTACTTCCGGCCCCTTATACACTCGAACCCTGACTCCTGCAGCACCCCATATTATTTTATTCAGCCCTGGTGGCCAGAGCAGCCGCCCACCAGACAGAGCAGATCCCGGCTCCCCGCCATGCAGCAGGTCCCAGCCCACTCCCCCTCAGGAGGCTTCAGCATCCTCTGCCACACAGCTGCAGCAGTTCCCAGCCTCCTCTTCCAGCGGCAGGTCCTAGCCCCCCTCCCCTCTCCTGAGCAGGCCCCACCTGCCCACCACACAGCTGTGGCGCCCCCTGCCGGAGCAGGACCCAGCCACCCACCATGCAGCCATGGCGCAGGCCCCACCTCCAGAACAGGTCCTGGCCGTGGCCTCGCACTCCGCCCCCACCAGCACCACAGCCACTCTCCACATGGCCCCACCAGCTGTGCTGTGTAGCGGCTGTTGGAGCTGGAGCCGGGGCCACGGTGAAGCTGCCCCAGTAGGGACAGCCTCACTGTGGTTCCAGCCCTGCCTGCTGCCCCACTCACCCTGCTGCTGCATGGTGAAGTGGGCAGAAGGGAATTCCCTTATAGGGAACCCCAGTGGGCGGGGCTAATCAAAAGCTGGTGGCGTGGCCGGGCAATGTGCCACAGGGAACCGCTGCCGTAAAGCCCATGCAGCCCTTAAGATCCAGGCTCTCTGTCTACCCCTGCCCCTCCTGCAAGGGCGCCATTTCAGGAGGGTGGGGGAGCAGTAGCCGTGCGCTCCAGGACACAGCTTGCTTTTCATACCGTTCCCTGGACACTAAGGTATGTCTACACAGCAACATTATTTTGAAATAGTGTCGAAATACTGTCAAGCTGGAGGACTTCTTTCTCTGACTCCTGTAACCCTCATTGTACAAGGGGTAAGGGAAGTCGAAGGAAGAGTGCTCTATTTCGAAATAAGTGCTGTGTAGACACTTCCAATTTTGAAACGAGCTACGCAATCGATGTAGCTCAATTTGTGTAGCTTATTTCCAGTTAAGCCCTGCTGTGTAGACACTCCCTAAGGGAGTGAGGGGAAAGTACTTGCATTCCGTGCATGCCTCTCACACCTGGCTGGTGAGCTCCCTTCACTTTCCCCTCGCTCCCTTAGCGTGTAGAGAATGAGATGAAAAGCAGGCCATGTCCCAGAGTGCACGGCTGCTGCCCCCCTACCCTCCCAAAATTCTGCCCTTGCCCTCCTGCCTCGGCTTGCCCAGCGGCCTCTGTGTGTTTGTGGTGAGCGCTGTTTCTCATTGATCCAGCTGTCTGGCAGCCAGGCTCTCTGATAAATCC
The DNA here is from genome assembly GCA_019425775.1 of Rafetus swinhoei. Taxonomy (NCBI): domain Eukaryota; kingdom Metazoa; phylum Chordata; order Testudines; family Trionychidae; genus Rafetus; species Rafetus swinhoei. Next base: position 2,000,855 of record JAFJHL010000564.1, on the reverse strand, counting down.
AGGCAGCAGTAATGAACCTCCCAACACTTCTCTTCCCAAAGAATAAACCAGCCCTGGCCCAGGCAGTTAATATTTAACTGAATAAGGGCCATAAATATGGAAAATGGGACTTTTAATTAAATAAGCAGCTTTTAAAAGGCCTCTTGGGCCAGAGAGGCTTTTGTTTAAATATGATTGATTTGACACGTCCTGTTCCTCGTGCTATCTCACTCTCGCCCACTCCTCAGAGTCTAACGAGCAGGGACACTCGGTCCTTGTCACACCAGCTGCTGTGCTTGTTCCCAGGGGCCAGAGCCAGACCCTGGAGTTACAGGCAGGGGAGTGGCCCCATGGCTGTCTGCCTGCCTGAAGGCTTTCCCATGAGGGGTTCATACTTTTTCCACTGCACCCCAACGTGTGTGATGGGGAGCTGAGTATAAAAGAAGCAAAAAAGCAGCTGGGGAGATCTTCAGGTTTGGGAGAGTTGGGAGGGTGATAGGGAATGGGTGTCAGGGTTGTGCAAACTGTCCTCAGGCCACTGCCCCATGCACCTCTGTCTTGATCCTGCAGATCCCCCTGCCATTCCAGTCCAGCTCTGCACTTCCCATGGTCTCATGCTAACAGCCCTGCTTTCATTTGCAAACTACCCACATACACCTGGCCTGCAACCCATTCCTGCTCCAGACATAGTGCTGCCGGCGAACGCTCCCTTTTCCCATTTGCATTCTGTACTGGTCTGCCCTCCTAGGGCAGGGCAGCTACACCATCCTTCTTGGGAGCTCAGGCAGAGCATCTGGCTTGCTCCACCGCTTGGCTCCAACTGAGCTCTCAGCCCCTGTTTTTATACTCCCGGCCCCACCTTTCTCCTTCCTGTGGGTGGGGCTGGGTGGCTCTGGCCCTGCCCACCAAGGAGTCTTAGGGAATTCGTCCCATTCCGGGTCAGAAGAAACCCTACCCTGACTCACTCTGAGCAGGGTGTGGCTACTACTGCTCCTCTTTCTCTCTCCCAGTCCAGTTCCTGCTGCTACCCCCACTGTCTGGAGCTCTTCCCGCCCTGCCTTCCCCTGCAGCTGCCTGCCTGCTACCCTCCTGCTGCTGCTGGGCCTCTCCAGCTGAGACAACTGCTGCTGCTGCTGCTGCTCACCACCACCACCACCACTGCCACCACCGCTGCTGCTGCTGCCTGGGGCTGCCCATCCAGAGGGAGAGGTGAAGAACCCCCCCCACCATCATTTGGTGGCCCCCCGCCTCAGTTGGCTATAGTCTGCGCGCTGCTACAACACCTGCACCCCGCCGAGGAGGAAGAAGAGAAGAAGCCCACCATTTGGACTGTGGAGGGGGTTTGTTTTTAGACTGAGCCTTTACCTGTGCTCCTGGAGTGGTGGTAATTGGATTGCTGGGAGGGGGGCTGGGGGAGAGGCACGGAGCCCTCCCCTAGTCCAGCTGCCCCCCCCCCCCACTACTGCCACCCCCTCACCAACCAACCCACCCCACTTACTACCTAGACCTGCTCTTCGCCCCTTTACAGGCCTAGATGCCCTGCCCACACCTCCACCTGGGACTGTTTCCTGCAGCAGCAGGCGACAGACTGAGCCCCACCAGTGCTTGTGGGTGCACTCCCCCCTCTCTCAGACTTGGACCCCTCCCTCAGCTACATTTGGTTGGGGGGCCTCCCTCACCCCCACTCACTCCACTGACGGAGAATTTAATCCGAGGGTTCGGATGGGGGCCCAAAACCCCTACCAAATCAATTCCAGACACCCTTCTTAAGCAACCAGCTTTATTCAGGAATGCATTCCAGGGCAAAAATCTCCAGGATACTCAGGAAAAGTTTTCTGCAACTTCCCAAACAAAAGGCAAGGCCTTTTGTACTACCTTACATGGTAATTACCTTTTTCTCACTGACCACTTACAGTTGCATGCATATACAGGTCATGCCCCTTTGCACCAAATTCCCTCCAATCATTATCTGTCCCCTCACAGTCCCTTTGCAGGCCTTACAACAAGTTCAAACCAGTTTTACCTACCCCCTTTGCTCACCTGAGTTCAAGCACGTACCTCTTTACAAAGACCAGACTTAACATCCAGGTCACACAGAGGTCATACTGACAACAAATTAAGTTTATCCTTCACCACCTTGCCCCCCCACCACAGCAGCTTGCCTCCTTCCCTGCTGCCTGCCCCACCCTGCTAGCCCAGTTTGTTTCTCCCTCCCTCCCTGAGAGTTAGTTTGCTTACCTGCCCCACCCAGCCCCAGAAAGTTTGGTTGTTGGTTTGCCTGCCCCACCCAACCTCCACATAGCTCCTTTGCCTGCCCCGCCCCTGCCCCAGTCAGCCTGCTGTGGTGTTTGCCCTGCCCTCCAAGTAACTGTTTTCCCCTGCCCCGCCCCCTATTTACCCAGCATCTATTCCCTTCCCACAGCCTCCCATCAGCCCCCGCCATTGCCCAGTGCACCCTGGTCCCCTCCCTGAGCACTTGTGTCCCTTCCCTCCCTTTTTAGTTGCCGCCCCCCCGCCCCATACACTGCACCCTCCTCAATGGCCCCATAGCTTCCCCCTACCCCGGTGCAGCCAGAGGAGCCAGCCCCCACCCTGCACCTGTAACCTCGTCCCCTGCCCCATCCTGCTAGCACCATCCTCCTCTGCCTCCAGCCTTGCAGGGAGGAGTGGTTGCTGGCTCCCGATCCCCTCGGTTCCCCATTCATGCCCTGCCTCCACCAGCACCTTCCCTCCCTGCAAACAGTCCAGCGGGAGGGAGCGGTTGCTTTCCCCCCCCCGCCCATTGCAGCCCCTCCCCTCACGTCCCTGCCCCTTTCTCTGGGGCCCTCCTCCTCTGCCTCCAGCCTTGCAGGGAGGAGTGGTCACCAGTTCCCCTTTCCCTCCGTTTCCCATCCACACCCTTCCCCCGCTAGTGCCCTCCCTCCCTACAAACAATCCACTAGGAGGGAGTAGTTGCTTTCCCTTGCCCCACTTCCCAGCGCCCTCCTCCTCTGCCTGCAGCTAAGCAGGGAGGCGTGGTTGCTGTTCCTGCTCCCCTCGGTCCCCCCCTTCCCGAACTCTGTGCCCTCCTCCCAAACCTCTGCTCTAATAGGGAGGAGTGGTCAACCCATCCCCCTCTCCCTCCACCCCTTTCCCTGCCTGCTGCTTGGTGGGGAGGAGTGGTCGACCCTTGCCTCCCTTTTTGATGGGGGGCCATGTCATCTGTGCCTCCTCCCACCCCTCCCCTCATGATGGAGGAGGCCCTTGCCCCTGCCCCCGTTGCCACCAACCCCATGGTCCCCCCATTGCCATTGGTCCCGAAGGCCACTGTGGCTGACCTCCCGAACCCCGGTCTGGGCTCCACCGCTGCCATAACTGACACCTCCCCACCCGACTCTGGAGGGGCTTCCACCTCGGCTGGTAGGAAGGGCCAGGGGAAGAAGAAGGGCAAAGTCCCAGCCCAGAAGGCAAAACCTCCCATGGCCGAGGCCGCCCTGCCTGCTGTGGCCCCGCTATCTGCCCTTTGGCCCGGTCTGAGGAGGCATTCGGACCCCCCGGGGGGACAGGAGGACACCGACCCTAACACCGCTGGCCCCCCGGTAGTCCAGCCTCTACGGCTGCCCCTCCTCCTCCTAGCAATTGTTCTGCTCGGGTGCCAGAGGCACCCCCTCCGGCACGTCCAGGTGAGCAGGTGGGCCCCACCTCCGCACAACCAGATTTGGCGCGGCCCGAGGAGTAGAGGGTGGCGTGGTCATTGCCAGGCGAGGGAGAGGGCTCACCCCAGGGGGAGATTTCCCTGCTCCCCGTTGTTCTTCCCTTGTCTCCCAGATGCCCCCCGAACACCATCTACGCCCCCTGGCCCTGCCCCTGCTGACCAGCTCTCCACCTCCACCTCAGAGGGTTGGAAGCGCAGAACCCGTGGTGTGCAGGCTCGATCTTCCCCCTCCGATGAGTAGGGAGGGAAGCCCCCCCCATAAGATACCACGGGGGGCCACTGCTGCCAACATCACCCCGATGAGTGTCAGCAGGAGGCGCCGGCCGAGGATGCCGTGGCAGCGAAGGGGGATGGCACCATCCCCGTCACGAAGCCCATACCCGAGGAGGCCTTGGATGGAGCTCCCCCGGCCCTTTTACCATCCGTTCCCCCCGTCGTCACCGCCGAGGTAATTGTTGCTTCAGTGGCCGGCGGGGAGGACTCTGGGGCCGCGGGGATGGATTTCAGCTCCATCTTTGAGGAGATTGAGGCCCTGGGTCTGACCCCGCTTGCCCAGGGGGAGGACGACTCCCTGCCAATGGACCTCTGTCTGGGCAGCAACTCAGATGCGCCGCACCTGCCCCCTCCTCCTTCCTCCCCCATGCCGCAGGCAACCACCTTCCTTGGCACCCTGGAGCCTTGTGAGTGCTTGGTCCTGGGCGGGGACTTCAACACCACCTTTGAGGACCGGGACCGCTCAGGAGTCAAGAACTGCCAGGCCGTGACAGACGTCCTCAGGAAGATCGTAGATCACCACTCCCTGGTGGACGTCTGGCGCGACCACCACCCGGACGACACCACCAACTTCACCTACATCTGGGTGGAGGAGGATCGGTCGCGCCACTCCCGGTTGGACTGCATATACATATCCCATTTCCACATAGCACGGGCCCACTCCTCCAGCGTTCAGCCGGCCCCATTCACGAACCACCATTTGATGGCCATGAACACCTCTCTTAGCCAGGAGAGGATGGGGCCAGCCTATTGGCACTTTAACAACAGCCTGCTGGAGGAAGTGGGCTTTGTGGCATCCTTCCGGGAGTTCTGGCTGGCCTGGCGGGGACAGCAGCCCACCTTTCCCTCGGCGCGGTGATGGTGGGACGTGGGGAAGGTGCGCGCCCAGCTCTTCTGCCATGACTATTCCCGGGGCGCCAGCCGGCGGAGGGATGCGGCGATAGAGCAGCTGGAGCGGGAGGTTTTGAAGCTTGAGAGGCACCTGGTATCTGCCCCTGAGGATCCGCCCCTCTACGAGGCGTACCGGGGGAAGTGGGAGGAACTCTGGGCCCTCGAGGACCACCGGGCCCAGGGAGCGTTTGTTCGATCCCACATCCGTCTCCTTCGGGAGATGGATTGCGGCTCCTGCTTCTTCTATTCCCTGGAGAAAAAGAGGGGGGCCAAAAAGCACGTCACCTGCCTTTTGGTGGAGGATGGCACCCCCCTCACAGATCCGGAGGAGATGCGTGGAAGGTCCAGAGCCTTCTACGCCAGTTTGTTCTCCCCGGATCTGACCGAAGCCGATGCCCGGAGGGTGCTCTGGACCAAGCTCCCGACGATCAGTGCAGGCAACTGAGACCGACTAGAGCTGCCTCTCACTCTGGCCGAGTTCTAGGAAGCCCTCTGTCTCATGCCCACTGTGACGGCGCGTTGGGGTTTCCCCGTCTCCTGCACCCCCGTAATGGCACGAACAGACTCCGCCAGCCAGTAGAATATAGGGAGTTTATTGCTTCTCCAGGATACAGCACAGCATAGATGTAATCTGGTTACAGGGCAAGCCTAGGATGCCTCAGCTCCCCTTGAGATGGGGGAGACTGGGCCCCTAAATCCCAGCCCATTGCTTAGGCTGCTTCCTCCATGATACCAGACAGAAACTAAAAACTCTCTTCCAGCCCTGCCCCCCAGCCAGGTGCTGGTCTCCGCCCTCCTTCCTTTGTGGAATGAGAAGTAACAGTTAATCCGAACTAAGGACTTAGTTCGGATTAACTTTAAACTGCCGCGTGTAGCCGCGGGCAGTTCGTTCGGACTAAGGGGTATTTAAAAATGGCGGCCGGACGGGAACATGCAAATAAAGCCCGGGATGTTTAAAGCCCGGGCTTCATTTGCAACTCCGGTTCCCTGATTTGCCTACCTAGCTCAAATTAACGAGCTAGTGTAGACATACCCTCAGGGAGCTGAGGAGAGGCTGAAAGGCAGAGCCTTGTACTTATAGTGGTGTCAAGTCACAGGGGCATTGTGCCTAACAGGGTTGTGGATTCGCTTCAAGACAGAGTCGATTAGGGATAGATCGTTGCTTTTATTAATCTCACTACAAAGACAAACTTAATACTGCCAAACGATTACACAGCTACTACAAAATACAAATCTCACTACATCACTATCATTACAGGCTTAATACTGGCAAATACACAACTACTGCAAACTAATCCAAATAATTAGCATAGGCAAAGCAATACATATAAATGAGCAACAGGCACTTGGAAATGCTTACTCCCCTTCAGGTCTGTGGGGAGTTCCGTTCCGGTCACCTCGCACCCGGCCGCAGTGGACATGGCTCCAGCTGGGGGACCCAGGGCACCTTCCGAGGGAAAAGGTCTCTGGTGGAACCCCCAGAGGGAGTTTTTATACTCATAAAGTTTTTATACTTATAAAACCCAGCAGGTTTTATACTCTAGCTGTTTACCGGGTGTGCACGTACCTGGCTCAACGCCATTTTTATCACTCTTACGAGCTGAGACCGAGGTCAAACTTGTTTACTGTTCAGTAGTTTCCCAGATCAAGGCATGGGTTAGAGCTGATAAAGCCCAGCTGCTGTTTGGGCTTGCAGGGCCCCAGGCTATGCTAAGCTGGGTACAGCAGGGATGGAAACGTCCATGCCAGGCCTGCTAAGCTGCAGGACCCACATATAAGAACATAAGAACATAAGAACGGCCGTACCGGGTCAGACCAAAGGTCCATCTAGCCCAGTATCCTGTCTGCCGACAGTGGCCAGCACCAGGTGCCCCAGAGGGGGTGGACCGAAGACAATGATCAAGCGATTTGTCTCCTGCCATCCCTCTCCAGCCTCTGACAAACAGAGGCCAAGGACACCATTTTATCCCTGGCTAATAGCCTTTTATGGACCTAACCTCCATGAAATTATCTAGCTTCTCTTTAAACTCTGTTATAGTCCCAGCCTTCACAGCCTCCTCTGGCAAGGAGTTCCACAGGCTGACTACACGCTGTGTGAAGAAGAACTTTCTTTTATTAGTTTTAAACCTGCTACCCATTAATTTCATTTGGTGTCCTCTAGTTCTTCTATTTAGGAACTAATAAATAACTTTTCTTTATCGGCCCTCTCCACACCACTCATGATTTTATACACCTCTATCATATCCCCCCTCAGTCTCCTCTTTTCTAAACTGAAAAGTCCCAGTCGCTTTAACCTCTCCTCATATGGGACCCGTTCCAAACCCCTAATCATTTTAGTTGCCCTTTTCTGAACCCTTTCCAAGGCCAAAATATCTTTTTGAGGTGAGAGACCACATCTGTACACAGTATTCAAGATGTGGGCGTACCATAGTTTTATACAGGGGCAGTAAGATATTCTGGGTCTTATTTTCTATCCCTTTCTTAATAATTCCTAGCATCCTATTTGCCTTTTTGACCGCTGCATGTGTGGAAGTTTTCAGAGAACTGTCACGATAACTCCAAGATCTCTTTCCTGATTTGTCGTAGCCAAATTAGCCCCCATCATACTGTGCATTATGGTTGGGGTTATTTTCCCGATGTGCATTACTTTACACTTATCCACATTAAATTTCATTTGCCATTTTGTTGCCCAATCACTCAGTTTGGTGAGATCTTCTTGGAGTCCCTCACAGTCTGCTTCTGTCTTGACTATCCTAAACAGTTTGGTATCATCCATAAACTTTACCACCTCACTGCTTACCCCTTTCTCCAGATCATTTATGAATAAGTTGAACAGGATTGGTCCTAGGACTGACCCTTGGGGGACACCACTAGTTACCCCTCTCCATTCTGAAAATTTACCATTTATTCCTGCCCTTTGTTTCCTGTCTTTTAACCAGTTCTCAATCCAAGAAAGGACCTTCCCTCTTATCCCATGGCCATGTAATTTACACAAGAGCCTTTGGTGAGGGACCTTGTCAAAGGCTTTCTGGAAATCTAAGTATACTATATCTACTGGATCCCCCTTGTCCACATGTTTGTTAACCCCTTCAAAGAACTCTAATAGATTAGTAAAACAGGATTTCCCTTTACAGAAACCATGTTGACTTTTGTCCAACAAATTATGTTCTTCTACATGCTTCACAATTTTATTCTTTACTATTGTTTCGACTAATTTGCCATATCATTTGACTAATATGATTTTCATGTGACAAGTGGTGTGCTCCTAGTGCGAAACAAAGGTAACTGCAATGAGCTGAGTGAATGGTAATGTGAAAGTATGCATCCTGTAGTCGAGGGCTATGAACTAGGTCATTGCCCTGGGTGCTGTATCGGCCACGTCTAGAGCTGTTTGTAGTGCGATAGTGTGGCCGTCATGGACTATCACTTTCAAGATAGGCCTCTTTGATTCGGGGAGCTGTTCTATGAGCTCTCCCAGTTTTGAGTAATTATCAAAATCATGATTTGCCAAGAGGGTAGTGTAATTTGCTATTCTAAGCTGAAGTGTGGAGGAAGAGTAGACCTTTCTACCAAAACGATCTAACTTCTTGTGGTCCCTGTCTTGGTTAGCTGGTTTATACTGGGGCAGTTTAGATCTGTGCTGAGCCAACTCTACAACCAAAGAGTTCGGCTGCGGGTGTCTGAATAAAAATTCAGTGTCTTTGGGGGGAACAAAGTATTTTCTGTCCACCCTTTTACAGGTAGGTTGGATAGATGTGGGCGTTTGCCACATCTCATCAGATGTCTCCATAATTGCCTCCTCTATGGGCAAGGCAATTTTCCCCTGCAACATGGGGTGCAGATTCTTCAGCAAACGGCACTGCTTTTCATGCACTTCTTGAAGTGGAACCTGCTGACTTGTTGCTACCCTTTTGAATAACTCCTGGAATTGTTTAAGCTCATCAGTTAGGCATGTGTCAGATGGTATGACCGCATCATCTGGCAGTGACGAGGAGCTATCTGTGGGAGAGGTATCCAGTGCATGAGGGTCTGGATCCCTATCATCTATCTGTTCCTCCTCCTCCTCCTCTGAATCTTCGGGTGGGGGAAGGGATCGGGATGGAGGCAAGCATCTTTTTGCTGGTGTGGAGTGGGTTGATGAGCGCTGCCTATATGGATCCCAATGATCCCAAGGTGCCCACTGTGGTGGGTAAGGAGGAGGGGGGTAAGCCCAGTGTGGGTACCAGGTGGGCTGATGAGGTCTTTCTCTGCAACAGTGTGAGCATGAGCCCCTCGGTGATGAGTGCTGGGATGAGAATACATTGATTTGGTCATCATCAGGCAAGGGACTATGGTGAGAGAGTACTGGAGACCTAATCCCACATGGGACACTGCAAGTTGGAGATACTGAAGGTGATAGACCTGTAGAAGCAGGGTGTGACTGAGGGTGCTTGCCGTCACCGTCAGGTAATGAGTTAGATCTGCCAGATATTGCCTGTGTTAGCTGTGGGTCTGTATCAAGCGCCGGCGCGGCTGGTGCCAAGGGCTGCGGGATTGAAGGTGGTGCCGGCTTGTTAGAGCGTGCTGCTTTTGCCTGTGGCACCGCGGCTTTCTGTTGTGCCAAGCTCTTAAGCGGCGCTGGGAGGGTAGAGCGCCCTGGTGCTTCTCTCGGCACTGAGGAGGCGCGCACCGGTGTAGGTGCTGCAGTACAGGCTCTGCCTGCTGATTTTGTGGCGGTGGCCCCAGATGTTCCAGGTCTCTCTCCCTGCTAATTCTTGGGGAGGAGGAAGGAGGGAGAGAGCAAGCTGGAGAAGCTCTTTTCTTTGTGGCTTTCCTGGGGGGCAGGGAGGCAGCCCTTTTCTTTGGAGAGCTGTCCTGGTTAGTGGCGACGTCTTGCACCTCAGCAGGCTGTATAGCCTTATCTAACAGTATCATTCTCCAGTGGAGCTCTCTATCTTTTCTCGCTCTCCACGCCAGGCTTGAGCAGTGCTCGTATTTTTGAGGGTTGTGGGCTTCCCCCAAACAGCATATACAGAGGGAATGGCCATCAGATACTGGCATGGGCTCTCGGCAGTCAGTACATTTCTTAAAGCCTGAGGAGGCAGACATATTAGTTAATATTTGTTGATTTGACTCAGTTCCTTTTCTTTCCCAGGGAAGCGAGGAACCAAGAGGCACCCGGTTTGCTGCGCTTGAGCAGCTAACGCCACGTTCAAATCCCCCAAGGGGAATTTTTTCCTGAGGTAGAAAATTGTGTAAATAGTTTCCCTCCTTCGTTTTTAACACTAACTCTATAAAAGGAACTATCCAAGCACTAAATAACTATCTGACATAACGAGAGTGAGAGAGCGTGTTGAAGCTCTGTCCGCAGCCAAGGGCAGTTGAAGAGGAACAGAAGGGGAAGGGCCGGGCTTAGTGATGTTAAATTCTCGGGAATAAACTTTCGGAGAATATTCTTGAGAATGTTCTTGAGAATATTCTCCAATGCAAGAATTTTTCAGAATTTTCTCTTAAATACTTGTTAAATAGTTTTTAAAGAATTTTACTATTTATAATAATGTCTTTCTTTAATAAAACTTCAAGAATCATGAAAGTTTCCAATTGTTAAAATGAAAATTCGGGAAAGTAAAGAAAAAAAGACAGAGGTTTAAATTACTAGAACTTTTATTACAAATCTTCTGTTGCAGGATACAAATATTTTTAACTTTCTGGATTGAATACAAGTCTAATCAGAATCTGCACTTTCCGAATCTGACCCATATATTTCTATCTCTTCTTCTTCCTCATACATATCCTCTTCTTCGACTTCTTCTTTCTCTTCAGCATCATCAATTTCTTCTTCCTCATTTCTCTGGTTCTGTTTCCTTTTTTCTCTTGGGGATTTCAATGGAGCATCATTTGGGTTTTTAAGAAGCTTTATATTATGGGCTATGAATGTCAGCTTGCCTGCCCTTTCTTGTGTTAACTTGTTTCTTTTTGCATTATGAATGATACTGTAAGTACTGAAACTTCTTTCAGTTGCTGCCATTGTTGGTGGCATATTCAATATGTTGATCGCTGCTTTCCCTAATTTTGATCCATAGCAAATACCTTTCCACCATGTTACTGCATCTACTGAGCCAGCTGATTTTGTTACATATGATTTTCCAAAAAAACCCTTCTTTAAGTACGATACTCTGCAAGCTCTGCAATGACTTTTGCTGAGTGATCAGTGCCATACATTCTTGTGACTAATTTATCGATGAATTCAGTTCCTTGTATTTGTTCATTTCTAGTAAGGCACTCACCATTGAATTTTGGATCTAGAATATTTGCAGCATAGTGAATGTCTTTTAGAGCCATATCTTTTCTTTTTTCAAAACTTTTCATCACATCCTGTTTTTCTTGTTTGGTAAGTGGACTTTCAGAAGTAGCCTATCAAAATGATCGCTTAATTCCCTGAAACATTCAGGAACTTTGCTCATTTTGGCTGGTCAGATTCAAGCAGCGTAATCCATTTAACAACAGGACTTATCAGTGCATGCAGTTTTGGACCCGTACCCAAAATACATCTTCATCCAGGATTGAATTCCTGGTACATTTGCTCAGTTTAGTCTGTAAATCTTCATGGACAGCAAGGCATTTTAAGACATTTTTGATTTCAATAAGCTTTTCAAACAATATAAAATGGAACCCACCTAGTTTTAACTGGCAATTTAAGTGCACAAGTTTGATTTTCTCTTTTGAAATGCAGTAAAATGAGCTCGTAAAACTTGCGATTTGTTAATTTCCTTCACAATAGTTTTACAGGTAGCTTCAGTTTCTTGAACAGATTTTAAGTTACTGATGTCACCAATTAACAAATTTAGTGTATGAGCAGCACAAGTGTACATAGCAATGTGATTGTATTTTTCGTTAAGCATTGATAAGGATTTCACCATTGCTGCAGCATTATCAGTGACAATGGCACCAAATTTTTCAGTGCCTATTTCTGTCATTATTTCTTCCATACGGAATGCCATATACTCAGCAGTATGGCGTTCAACATCGGTTGCCACTGTCTTGTAAAACACTGGTTGGGGTGTTGATATAATAAAATTTATAACAGATTCATTTCTTCGGTTGCTCCAAGCATCACACTGCAGTGCAAGAGAAGAGGCTTCCGCAATTTTTGTTTTTATAAGAGCATCAACACGTTGATATTCAGCTTCCAAAAGTTTGTTAGAAAGTGTGTACCTGGATGGCATCTTGTAAGATGGTCTTAATTTTTGCATGAAAGTAATCCAATCTTCGTTTTCAACCAGTGAAAGAGGCGATCCCAATGAGAATATAGCTCATGCAAAAAATTCATCCAAAACTTTGTTTTCAGTTTCATTCATAGAATCAAAGTAGCGACTTATAGAGTGAGACACCTTGGCTGAACTAGATGTGGAAGGTGGTGATGTAAATTCACTAGCACTATCACAGTGTTCTATAGATGTTGATGCAGTTGATGGTTGAGGTGATCTGCTTCTGGACTCTGAGAATTTTGTTGCCTTTTCCTTGATGTAAGCAGGAGTCTTCAAACAATTGGAAATATGCTTTCTCATCCTTGTCGCATTTCTGATGTATTCAGCCTTGCAGTACTTACATTCATATAACACTTTGTCTTTAACTGTTTTATGAAGGAAATAATCCCACACATCACTTTTAGGCTTAGTTCTTCTTTTCATACTGATGAAAACACAATTACACCTTTCACAAAAGAGAATAAATGTGTTATTGCCTCTTTATATACTTTTGTGATGCTTCCAGAAAGTTCCATAACAGTCAAATTCCTGACTCATGAATGTTCTAGAAAGTTCCATAACATTCTGGAACGTTCTATAATGTTCTCAAACTATCTTGAATGATCAAGAAAGCTCTTTAACATTCAGGGTGTTCTAAAAGTTGAATACAATATATTATTTCAAGAGTGAAAAATTAGAAAATTCTCAAAAATTCTCAGGAAATAATCTTTTGGAGAATATTCTCTGAATATTCTCCAGAGAATATTCTCACCTCACATCACTAGCCGGGCTGCATGTGTCAGGCGCTCAGGAGGCAGTGGCATGAGATGCCTCCTGCACACACGTGGCCCGACTGGGGGGGGGGACTGCTTTGCAGTGCTCCAATTTGCAGCTCCGGGTGACCCATCACTAACAGTGGAGCACCCACAGGGACATCACTCGAAGAAGAACCAGAGCTGCTGGCATTTGGTGGGGCCTGCTCCAGTGGCAGTGGCCTGCACAGTGCTGTCTCCACTCCAGCTGCAGACCTTCAAGTGTGCCCACACAAGCAAGTGTCTGGGACTCTGAATCCAGAGGAGTGCACACTCTGGGGTGGGATAGATGGTGGCAGGATAAATGCCAGTTATACGTTTCCTTTATTTCTGTGTACTTTCCTAATTGCTTTTATTCACTTTTAGTCTGTTAAACCCTGTTTCTTTAAGTTGTTAAGTAAAGGTGTGTTCATTCTAATTTAATCAGTTAGATGTATATTATTTATAATTGCTGTTTTGGAGTTAGATACAGTTTATCCCTGGAGGCTCCCAAGGCACACCATTAAGTGTGTACAGGGCCAGCCAGGTGGAGGCACCGCCATTGTATATTCCT